>JBBMFX010023088.1:0-12341 GCA_037832545.1 Rhabdalestes septentrionalis | reverse complement strand
ACAATGTTTGAGAGAAATGGTAATATTGTGTATCTGGAATGAATTTTAGATCTTTAAGTCCATCTCATGAAAAATCGCAGCAGGAACAAAGGTGTTGCATTTACATTTTTGTTGAGTGTACTTTGAGATTCTTGTCTTGTCTTTGGAATAAGATGTCATGCGTAATTCCCAACCCGATCTCATGACTATTCCTTCTATATGCCATGAGAATTCAACAGTATTGTAAGCACCGCTAATTACACACCCCCTGATGGCGGAGTTTTTGTGACAGCAGGTGATATTTCCTTATTTTTACTCCAGCATACATACCCCTTGCCAGGCCCATTGTTCAGCTCCAACAGAAAGATTGTAACACTGCTTACCACTCCAGGGACATGTAACTGTACAGAGAGGCCAGGGCAAACCTGTGCATCAGAGATGCAAAAGCAGCCTAATGGTAAAGAATTGACTCTCAGACTCTTTCTGGGCATGGCAGGGAGATATTCCATATCATTTTCACCAATCCATCTCCAGCATCTAGTGACCAGGCACTGACCATTCAGCCTGCTGAGGTGATACGCACACTGCGCAGAGTAAACACACTGAAAGCAGCCAGCCTGTCTAGTGTCTCAGGGAGAGTTTTGAGAGACTGCGCTGCAGAGTAGTGTAAGGTATTTACTTTTACCTCTCCCTGCTGCAGTGCACTGTCCCCACATGTCTGAAGACACACAAAAGTTCCTAGGCAGACCATGATACCATGACTCAATGATAACTGGCATGTGGGGCTGACAGCTCTAATTATGGAGAGACTGGTTCTTCAACACTTCAAAGTTACTCTGCCAACCACCCTTGGCTCCCACCAGTACACATACCAGACCAATAGGTCAACATGGCCCTCCACACTGTACTTCACCACCTGAAGCAGCCAGAGACATATGCAAAGCTGCTGTTTATGGACTACAATACCATGTTGCCCAGCAGACTGTTCTCCAAAAAGGCTGAACTAGGCATACAACACAAAATGTTTGTGGATAAAGGACTTCTTGATGAACTGGCCACTATTACTTTTATCATAATTAATCTTTCTCATAATTTCAGAGATTTTCATGACCTGTCATCTTACCATCTAATCAATTGTGCCAGTCTTTTCCCCAAAAAAACACATCAGGAGCTTTGTTCTTTTTTAATAAGCATATTTAGATTTGGTTCAGGGAAATTAGTCTTTCTGCTTGCTCTTTATCCATTAGATGTCTGTGGATGTCTGTATGTTTCTCACCTGACTTAAGATGTGACCACACCTGCCATGTGTTTTCTCCACCAGGTTAAAAATAGGGAAGTTCCAATTGTTAATCTGACTTAATAGAACCTCCAGGCCCTCGATCACCAGTGGTTCTGGGGCTAGAATAGGCTTGTCCTAAAAGAAGATTACATTTTTTTTAAGCCACAGATCTTCTGCATATAAATCAGCTTTCAAATTAACAGAAAAGATTCATGAATAGCAAATGTAACGATTCCTGAAAAGTTTGGTCATGTTTGACAGCAAGATCATTGCTGCTTGAACCTGTAGACATGTCAAAAACATAGCAAGTTTTAATATCTAAACGTTATAACTGCATATGTTCAGAAGGATCACCTCAGGTGCTATTAAGGGATGTAGGACTGGAGCCTGTACTTGGAATGTCCCACATGAGTCTTGTATATGAAAGGGCTTTCTTCGAGCATCTCCATCATCTTCATTCTGTGCAAAATCACTGCTTTCACTGTGATTGGTCTCATAGGGACTGTCACTGTCAGAAGATGCAAATGCTGGATCATCTGATGAACAAAAGAATGAACATTACAGATAAAGAAATCCCTCATTGCCATTGTATTTTTCTTTTTAATCCCAATCTATTTGTTTAATTATGATGGTTTGTTTTTTTTTCAAAATGTTATACTGTGTTTAAATTTATATTTATATTTACAATTGTGTTTTTGCAGGTGTAAATAAAATAAAATAGAAGGACAAATAAAATGCTATACTAAATAAAAACTGCTCTTTTGTCTTCATAATCTAAAACAGACTGCGCTAGTAGTAATTATGCCAACACTCTGATTCTGTAGGTTTCTCACAATCTACACATTTTGTAAATTTAAATAAAAGCACCAGATAAATAAAAAAGGTATACATAATAATGTTTTGTAGACTTTAAGATTTAGCATGTCAGTTTCAAATGAATAAACCAGTGAGGTATATACTCTCAAATAATCAAGCTGAAAAAAAAACACAAAAAAATTCTTGATAAAATTCCCCACTAATTATTTAGTTCAGTATTGGTGTGATGGCCACCTCGTCCCAATCGCGTAGATCCCATTCCCTGTCTCCCCTTGTTTTCTCTCCATCCCTATACTTATGTCCAGTCTACGTTAGTTCCCTTGTCCCCTACCTAGTGTGTCTGCTCCGTTTGTATTGCGTCCCATGTATTAGTTTCACCTGTCCCTCGTTTCCCTTTAGTTCACCTGTTCCTCGTTTGTTTTCCTTATTTAAAGCCCCAGCCAATGCCTTGCACCTTGAGTCTGTATTTGTCTTCTTTTGTTGTGATGGTTCTGTTTCTTGGTCCTGCTTTGTTTAATGTTTATCTGTCTTGCCTTCCAGGCCTGTGTTCCTCCCGTATTGCCCTAAGTTGGCACACGCTTTTGCACCCTCTGCCCATGTCAACGTTTCTCGGCAGTGTCGAGCTTTGGGAAAGCTCCAGCTAGAGTTCTGGTTTTTGTTTTGTTGTTCGTTTGAGGAGCACGGGTCTTGTGTCTTTGTGTGTTTATTTTCTTTCGTTCTATGTTTTGTGCTTTTTCACTAAACTCTGTAAGTAGTACTGTGTGCGTCCTCCCCTTCCCTCTCTCACGTGAGGCAATCTGTGACAATTGGTGGTTTCAGTCGTTAATAGATTTTTTCTTAGAACCTAATTATTAACTGTTTGCGGAAACCTCCACAAATTCAAACTGCAAATATCCTCAGAATTTTTTTTGTACTAACATATAATTTAACACATTTTAGTGCTAAACTATTAAGAAAAATATAATGCACTACTTTTGTGACATAATTAATAACAAATTCTGTTAAATTTCCAAATATAGCTTCCATTTTTTAGTACTGTCAAGAGATCACAAAGAAACCGTATGCTACCAGTCAAGAATTTGGACACACCTTCCCATTCAGCGGTTTCCTGTGTTTTTATTGGCTACATTAATAGATTTGCCACTCTTTATAGCAGGGCAGCTAACCCCAGTAGACAGGCCGAGGCTCACCCAAGTAGCAGGGCGCTTCACACTCCACCAAAGTCCTGGAGGAGACTCTCCCCGGAGGGGACTCAGACCTGGGGGCCACGGAGTAGCTCTCTAGAGGGGGTTTGATTCTGGAGAGAGTTCGGTCCCAGAGGTCACTGAGGGGCTCGACGGAGGGAGCTCGGTCCCAAAGGACACGGAGGGGCTCGAGGGAGGGTGCACAGTCCCATAGGACACAGAGGGTATCCACAAAGGGATCCAGGAGTACACAGTGTGGCTCCCCAAATTGGGCACAGTCCAAGAGGACCCCGAGGGGCTCCTGGTAGAGGGATCTGTCCTGGAGAACACAGAGGGAACTTATAAGGAGAACCCTTTAAAGGAATGAACCGTGCGAATGGATGGACACTACCTAGAGGAGGCCAGGTGGAGCCCACCGAACATTTTCTTTTGCCAGCACTCCTCCACCTGTTGTTGAAATTTTGGGTGCCATGGAGGGCACTATAGGGAGGGCACCGTAAGGAGTAAGGAAAAACTCTTTGTGTTAGTGTTTTTTCTTATTTATTTTGTATTTGATTTCTGGATCTTGTGCCGGTGTTTATAAATAAACTATGGTGAACATGAATGTCTGCCTACGAGCCTGCCCTCATTTATGAGAGAGGGGAAGATGTGACACTCCGATGGTAGCTTTGCACACTCGGCATTATTTCAATCAGATTCATGATTTACTGACTTAGAATGCTATTTAATTTACAGGCGTTCTTTGTCTAGAGTTCATTTGTAGAATTTTTTGCCTGCTTAATGTGTTTGGGACCATTTGTTGTGACTTTAGGGTTGGTACACAGTAAGTAATCCTATTTGACTGCGGTTCTACTCCACATTATGGCAAGAACCACTTAACTAAGTAACAAAACAACAGTCCATCATTAGTTTATTATAGTTCTTAAAGTAAGCCCCATTTTCCTTTTGGATCAGCAGCCACGGTTTCAGTTCATCAGTCTGGATGTCACAGTCAGCTGTACTCAGACAGAGGCGCGAGGTTAGAAATGAGCCAATTCGAGAATGTCATTTATTTCTTCTTACTGCTGATTGGCTGCTGTCCTGTGACGCTGCAGTCCAGAATATCCTTCATGGAGTGTCTCGAGTGTTCTCCTGTTTTTCATTTTGTTCTTCTTAAAGCCCTGCATTTATATTACTGTAAATTATTCTAATTTCTTAATGTATTTACCTGCTTATACCAAAGAAAACAGTAGCATGTACCAAAGAAAATGCGTGTGCATGAATTACAGTACAGTCTATACAGGGGTAACATCAAGGTACTACATTCGAATAAAAACAAAGAAAAATAATGAGAATGTGTGTCCAAACTATTGACTAGTGGTGTGTATTGTCTGTTGCCCTTATATTCTCATGTTTTCAATTTTGTCATGTTTTCAACTTAGTCATAAGGTGCCACCCAAATGCCCTGTTCATTGTAAGTCTAATAACGCCGGAAAAAATTCAGAGCGCGTGGTTGCATGGTGTGAGTGTGGGCAATGCCAATGTGTGGGTCACTGTCCAGTATCTGCTTTAACTGGTGGGTCTCTACAATACTCCTCCTGAAGCGTCTGAATAAGAGGCGCCACCCGATGAACCGTAAATCCCTGTCTTCAAACATTATCATTCATTATTGGTGATTGCCCTTACATTTACATGTATTTTTAATACTATCAATTAAATTCAATTATTTACTACACTTATAACTAAAAAATGACATGCAAAGAAGTCATGTTTGAACTACGTAATTATAGGAGAACTTCAGTGTACATTGTGCAGTTTGTATACATGTTTACCCTTACATTTTAGTAAGGGTTATGTATCAAGCCGAGTTTAAAATTTAATTTAAATCGTTTGGGAGTAGATTTGGGGAAATATTCAGGCATCTTTTTTACCACATAAAAAATGATTTTTTTCACAATTCACGGGTGGTCTCGCAGAGCAACCCTCGTGAATTTTGGTCGATTATTTTATATATATCTCCATATACACAGTGGGAGGAATAAATCTTCAAATGAGTCCACAGTTTTTCAGTCAATATAATTCTATTGAGACTATTGATATGAAATGTTCACCAGACATTGCTACTAAAGAAATCCAACAAATCTGAAGAATTCCCAACACTAATGTATTAAAAAGTGGAATGACACAGGAAAAAGTATTGAATGTGCTAACTGAAATTTCCCATTGTTTGTTCTGACATCTTCAAGATTCCTACATAAATGAATGAATCTCTTGCAGTGCTCTAGTGTGACCCATTTTTCTAAAAAGACTGTCTTTAAATTTTTAAGATTACAGTCAGGGGATTCTTGTGTACCCAGAGATTTTGTTCCTTCCACAAAAATTTGATTGGATTTAAGTTAGGTGATAAACTGGATTTGATTTTCTTCTTCTAAACCTAATAGACAATTTACTTTGCTGTATGTTTTGAATTATTGTCCTGCTGAAAGGCCAACATCCTAACGCATGCCAGCAGATTAATTTCAAGAATCTCTTGATACATGGTCCCATTCATCATTCATTCAATTATATTAAGTAACATGAGATAAGAAGCAGTCTCACACCCTGATGCTTCCACCCTCAAATTTCACTGTTGGTATACAGACATTCAGATGATATGAAGTGCATTTTCTTCTCCAAATATGGTGTGTATTCTGACAGAAATAAAGTTAAATTTTGGTTTCACCTGACCCGACTACATTTTCCCAATACTTTATCAGATTTCCCAAATGTTGTGAAGCAAAGATTATAGATGCTTTAGCACACATCTTTCTGACTGGTCGGGCTCCTCTTCTGCCAGATATCTTGCAGGAGATCTGTTTTTGGGCTGTTGATTTTGGAATGATATTCCTTCCACCTGCAAATGGCCCCAGTGGGTTTTAATGGAAGATTCAGCAGTTTTGAAATGCATCTGTAACCAGCTCTATTGATAGGTTTTGCCACAATCTGGTTGTAACGGTCTTGAGAGAGCTCTTTACTTTTATTAATTATCAGATGTTTCTCATGCATTAATAAATGCATGCTAAACCAGCTGCTATAATTTTGTAATTCTTAGACTTTCAGCTGGTTCCTTGTCTTTCCCTTGCACTGGCATTTTCAGTACTTTTTTCTTGTGTCCTTTCACTTCATTACACACAACACTATTTATGGAACTTAAATGTTGTGAATTCTTAATATTGGTGGATTTCTTGATTTAATACCAGTGGCTGGTAAAAACTTTAACATTAATAAATCCTATTTAGTTCATAATGCGTTAAATACTATACCCCCACTGTAGGGGCTATACATTCTTCTCATGGGGGAATGTAAATTATTTAAGAATATCATTTCATCATCACTTGTTATATTAATAACTCATACCAACAAATTATTTGAATCATCAAAATTAGAAAACTTAAACCAAAACAAAACATGACGGTTGTATTTTATCACCTTTTTCTTTAGAGCCATCCTCATGCCATACTTTGCTATATGGCCTCCTGCAGCTACAAAAGAGTATAGCAAATAAGAATATGAACATTTATTTTGAATAAACAAAAACACCAATAAGCAACTTAACTGGCAATAATTTATTTGTCTCAAATAAATACTGGAATGGCTCAATCAATTGAATAAAATAATTTAAAATTTTAAGTTAAAGCAATTAGAAACTTTAAATCTCAAAACACTTAAATCATGCTCTGTTCATATTTGTACAGTATATGTTAAATTTTCACAAAATTTCTGTACTATGTTTTGCATCATGATCTTCTCCAAGTGTCTAGGTCCTCTGAAAATTGTCCTGCATGCATGATGCCAGGCTAATTTCAGAACATCTGTGGTACACAGATGTGTATATAATTACATGTACATAAATAAAACTCTTTAAAGTGTATTTCTATAAATAACTGGTCTTTAAAAAGTTAGAAATAATATGAACATTTCATACTACACATACTGTACATGTGTATAAACTTTTATAGGATGGAAAAAAAATGTTTGTGTTTATGTGTAATGTTTACACAGGTAAAATAGTTCTAGAACCTGAAAATAAGGCATGTTTTATTTTAGGTAAGGTAAATTTCAAAGGTGTTAACAGAAATTTGGTTCATGTCACCAGCACTGTTAACAATTCTGAAACATTAAATTGCTCGAGATATCAAGATCTCAACTGTTTAACAATCTGCTTATGTAGAAACTTTAAAATCTTGTGCTATTTTATATCCAAAAATATTTAAATTAACAAGATTAAGAATGTTTTATAAATTTGTGCATTTCTTAATTTATTAATGTTATGCCTTTACATCTCCTATTATATTTACATGCCTCCTACATTTATCAATTTTTGAATATTATTTTATTTACCCAATTTTCAATTGATTGATTGAATATTGAATGTTGGTTTACCATTAGTATTATAAATATAGACTCCTTAAAGCATAATGTACAACATTAACAAGTATGGCAACCATAAAGAAATCCCTCATTGTGTTATGATACACAACTTTGTGAGGAGCACCAAGCATAAAATAATAATTTTGGGCATGTCTGCCTGTCTTACCTGCTACAGAGGGGTGGGGGTTGACAACGTGTGGCACTGGAGCTAGGTGCACTTTGACTGTGGGTTAAGGCTTGATGAAAGGTCCGTGATGTGGGGAAGGTGTCCTGAAGTGGCCCAGAATTAGGCATATCCACTGAGGGGATTTTAGTGGTGGGACTATTGACTGGGGTACCTGGGACCGGAGGGGAGTTGCATGGGGAGACAATGGGCGAGATGCTGAAGTGAGGGTGGCCTGTTATAAACATAGATAACATTCATAGTGTTTTTATTATTCAGTTACTTTCAACAAAATGAAAAGGAACTAATTTAAATAACTGGTTTAAACCACATAATGATGAGCATTTGAAATTCTTCTGCTGATTTCTCAAACAGTAAGAAAAGAAAGCCCAATATACACAGTTATAATTGTATGTGAATGTTTGAGCATTTCTGGTGAAATTACATATTTTGTTGTTTTTCTAATTGAAAAGATGCTTAACTTCTGCATTTCACAATGCTAGGCTATATAATTATTGTTCATTTTATTTTTTTTATTAGTAATGTATATGCATTAGTAAATAAAATGATAAAATAAGTGCAGTTACAACATTTGTGCACAAAACCAAGAAAGACACAGTATTTACCTCGCCTGCCTTTGCTGTAGAGGTAGTTGGGGGCCAAGTAGGCAGACCTGGATATAGAGATAACAAGTAAAAGGTGTTAATCATTAGTCACCATACTACAAACAGAGGAAAACACACTGCAGAGTCACCAATGTAATTTACCTGACTCCAATCCCCATGTTTTTTAACTTATCCATATCATGGAAATACTGATTATCTGGGGTTTTTTTCAAACAAAACTATTTGATATATAATGTACAAATATTAAAGTTTAAAAAGTTATTCACTGGAAGCTGGAAATGAAGCTGCAAAAAACTCAAAAATTACATGCTTACATACATTCAGCAGTCAAGCTGAATGTATTAGTCTAAACAGTAAGCACTGCACCACAGGGTAGGGGAAGTGTAATAAAATAACCTAGTTTTCAGACGCAATGTTTCTTTCTATTACTTAATAATATTAAATTGTATTGCAATAGTATCAGTAGAGATTTTGCTCTATGCAGTAATCAGCATAAGCTGTTTAGGGCAGTGTGGCCACCAGGGTACTCCATATAAGAGTAACCTGTCTAAGGTATCTTTTCCACTGTCGAGCAAAATGGTTTTCCTTCTTTAGTGCCTTTTTGAGCTGGTGTGTATTTGTGACACTGGTAAAAAAATAAAAATTCCGCCTGATGTTCTGCACAGGACAGTAGACCAATGCCAGCTAATAGCTACATACACAACAAAACATATTCAGTTTTAGCTAAAATGTTGTGGTCTTAGAGGCTATATTTTCCAATATTTTTCTGGCCTGCTAACTAACCTAAATTTAGCAGGCTGCCGGTCATGAGATCAGATTTAATTTCTGTCCATTCTATATCTCTCACAATTTTTATGATCACTTGTGTTGGGAGAGCACCACTCAGCTGAAAGACTGTACTGTTGTGTGAGGCAGCCTACGTAGTCCAGCTAATTAGAGAGAGAAGTGTACTAATAACCAATCAGCAAATTTCTACATTACTGAGTCATTCCACTGGTTCTGTGGCCCATGTTCGATTTCCATGTTCAAGAATGTCCTTGGACAAGACTCTTAATGGTACATTAACATGATTACACTGGAAACCGCTCACGATAAGTCTACCAAATGGCTTTTATGTAATGTTTAAATTTTTACATTTCATTTAGGTATCCATTATTTATTCAACATTCTGTTAAGAGTCTAAGATCTTAGTTGGTGAAAAAAAACAACTAAGCACTAATTTGTAGAGCTAAAAAAGCTGCTAAGAAAACTAAAAAAACATAAAGCACCATTCATTCAGTGTAAACAGACTTCTTCATTTATCCAATGTAATTCAATGTAATAGCATGAGGCAGAATTGTTCCAAAGGTCTGCATGAAGTAGCAGTTGCAATAAAGAGCTCAGTCCAAGTGTGTGGATTGGGGTAACACAGTGCACCACAAGAATAAACTGTTCAAATGTTGCAGTGAGGATGACATTAAAGACTCCAGAGCCAGACCTTAAACAAGTGAGTTGCGAATATCAGGTAGATACTAAGGACAAAATAACCCAAAAGCTCTGGATAAAATGAATTAATGCATTTATATAAAACTGGGGGCTATAACACACCCTGACTGTAACTGCAGCCATTTTGGCTTGTTGTTTGGCTAGACATTGTCACTTAATCACATGTGGGTCCTATTCTGCCAATAGGAGTGATGAGACAATTAATCAAGCTTGGAGAATTTGTAGTAAAGCCAATTTGTTTACTGCCATTTGACACTCTACCTTTTTGTACATCAGTTAATAATAATGCCAAGGAGACGGTGCAATATTGCTGTTTTTCAGCTAAATTAAAAAAGTTAAATAGAATATTGCATCAAAAGAGAAGTGTTTTGAGTGTAGAACCTGCTGGGTGGACTGTCATGGACGGGTTTCATGCTGGCACTGTGGTCTCGCCTCACAGGGCCAGGCTCAATGGTCGGAAGCCCTGTGGCAGAGGTGGTTGTTGTCCATGAAGAAGAAATGCGTCTCAGAAGCCCAGGTGGAAAACTCCTCCGTAAGCACTGTTGTAAGAGAAGCACTTGAAGTTTTAGTCTCAGATGCCAGCTATATAACATTTAGGTGTAAGGCCCTTGGCAAAATGGTACAAAATTTACAGACACAGTTTATAAGTTTGTTTATCAGCAAGACAAATTCATGTTACTTTTAGACATAATTTTTAAGAACACAAAGAACAAGGAAACCATAGCCTAACTAATTGGCCTAATTTTTTATCTCAATGTGCTGAAGGAACTTAATCAGGCAAAAAGTATAAATTAGAGTTTATCAGATAATTAGCATAACTGTGGTAATGAAAAGTGCTTAAAATGTTTTGTACTATATCACCTGTAGAATTCCAAGTTTATCTTCCAATTATCATGGAATATATGTATAGATTATTTATTTCTAAATATAGATGACAGATGACTAAAACTCATTTCTCTCTTAATCCACAGGATGGCACTGTTTGGTAAGAACAAGCTTTCTGCCAGTTGAGTTATTAAAAATAGGTCAGGTATGTAGTGAATTACACATTTCCCTAGCGCCATTTGCAGGAATACTAGTGTCTGTTCTCTAGACATTCAATAAAGTATTTACTTACAAATATATTTAATGAAATAGCACCAATTAGAATTACGCAGAAATATGTTATGTACATGTACACACCAACCAGAAGCAACACTAAAACATAAAGAAATATTAAATGGATAGCACTGATTGTCATTACAATGGCAACTTTTAAGGGGTAGGATATGTTAACTACGTAAATCATTTTTGGAAACAGGAAATATGGAAGGAGTGGGTCAATGCATTTCTAAGTCATTCACATGGATGGATATGTGACACATAACATTTGCCAAAATATTGCTCCAGACCAAATACAGTTCTGAAGCCAGAGACCTACATAATATTGAAAAGGTGGTTTTAATGTTATTGGCTCATTCGTTTATACGGAGGCCTATCAATATATTTGAAAATTATATAGAAGTATTTAAGTGTAGATGTGTATTTGTTTTTTATTTCATGACAAGGTTAATCGATTAACATAATCATTCAAGCAAATATCTGTTCAAATTAAAGAAGCATATAATCACAGAAGAAGCATATCATCACATATAAGTGCTACATACATTGGCATGGTTAATGCCAGTGCTGGTGTAAAAAAAAATATTTAACAGCAATAAACCTGGAATTGCAAATGTCTCACCAGAATTACAATAGTGATCAGTCGAGCTGTAACAACACACCAAACACACAACATGCACTGTACTCTAAGTTGAAATAATAAATTAAGGAATTCAAATGTTATATTTGGAAAAACAATGCTGAGTTCATCAACAAAAACTTTAGCATAAAGAAAAAACATCCTAACAGAAAATACTGCAATTAGACGTAACAGACATCAAACAGACCTGGATTTGAAAAGAAAAGTAAGAACACAGTTACTAACTGATCCCAGATCTGTTTAAAACAAGTCTGCGCTTCTGATGAGAACTGGCCAAACGTTTCACAAATTCATACATATTGAGGGACCATGCCCAAACACACACATACACAACACAGCAGGAAGGTCGACACTGTTCATGCTCCCTCACACATGCACGCACACACACACAATGCAGGTTAAAGTCAGACACTGCTCGGGCTGGGGGCACGCGGCTCTCGATTGTCTGAGAGGCGGACCACCGGAGACCGGGACCCGTGACATCACCGACCAAATTCAGATTCAGGTTTTATTTGTCACATACACTGTCATACACGGTACAACATGTCGTGAAATGCTTATTGCAATGCCCGACGTTAAAAAACTGTAAAGAAGAGGAATAGAAACATTCTGAAAGCCAACAGCATCAGGAACCGCCGGTAGCAAATAACATTTTGTGGTGGCACACGAGGTGGCCAAT
>JBBMFX010023067.1:0-12345 GCA_037832545.1 Rhabdalestes septentrionalis | reverse complement strand
AGTTATATCTTGTCTCCTTCTACTGTCTCTGTCTCTGTCTCTCTCTCTCTCTCTCTCTCTCTCTCTCACACACACACACAAACCGAGGTTCATTTTTATAAACTATACCCTAAACAAGTTTAACAAGGGCTGAATCGTTATGGCCAGACCAGACAACTGGGTCCGAGCATCTCAGAAGTAGGAGTGTGCACAAAGGGAAATATAGAAAAAATAGATGTGAGAAATCGGAGGTGTGGTGTGAGAGCGTGTGAAGACACAGCCCTGCAGTATCAGACTCTCCTGAATCAGTCCCTACTGAGCCATTAACACTCTCAGAAACCCGGCAAGTTTTTTGCGGCAAAAAAATGTTTAAGCAGTTCTAATGAATTTATGAATGTTTATGAGTTTACTGGGTCCTACATATGCAGCTGTCAGAACTTAAGGATTGAAAGTGAATGAAAATAGCCAAGCACTTCACATTTTATGTGTCCTGGTCATTTGGTAAACCTGTCTCATAGAGCTTTTCTTATTGTAGTATTTAAATTAAGCTTAAATTATCTAAGGTATGGTTTGTTTTGTTGCAGCTTATCTTAATTAAAATCCAAATGCAGCTGACAGTTGAATTTGTGATAGCCATTTGTAACTAATATTTTTAATGATGATTTAAAGCACAGTGATCACACACACACACACACACACACACACACACACACACACAAACATTCACACAAACACACTCACACAAACACTAACTCTAAAAGTTTCTCATGCCTTGTCAGGACAGACAGAAGAACTGTGCCCTGCTCAGCTGCTGAACACACTCCAGACACACACAGAGTGATTTACAGTCCGTTATACACTCTGTAGCTGCTGGCTTTTGACTTCCTCCATTTGGCCATTTTTCAGTGTCTCTCTGTAAGGTCACTGGTGTCGTAGAGCGAGGTCAGATGGTCTACAGACCAGGACACAAAATCATAATCCTTGCATGCTGTTTCATTTCTTGCCATTTCTCTCTTCTCTTCTAACTTTTTTTTTGAAGTGCCAGGATTTCAGTTTGTGAAAACATATTATTTTGAGGAAAATAACAAACTATGCATTCACAGAAAAAGCTGTGCATTGGCATCTCATGCATGTTTATTCCACTTATAGTAGATAAGTGTTTTTATGCATCAAAGAATTATTTTCCTTGTTGAGTGGCAGAGCAGCACTGTGACTTCTGCATATATAACATATTTTACAACACTTTAAACCTATTTTGCCCACTGGTATTGTCCAGGATAAGGGCACCTTAATTACTGACCTTTAAAATCTGCACATAAAGACTAGCTATTTTTCCTAAACTGAAATGTTGTAAATTGGTTCATTTTGGGAAATTAAAGCTAGATTTAAGAGAACTGCAGTGTCAATACAGAAAACAAACATAAATATGCTGGAGAAACTACTGCTAATTAATTAATTTCTTACAACTACTGTTTACAGTGTACTGTTTTGTGTATAGTAATAGTAAATAGTAACAATCTGAAATGTGGTATGACTTTTTTAAGTGTCCATATCGGAAACCGTGCATCTGTCGACTGGCAGTCTCACAATCTCTATCGAGAATTAACTACCCAGAAATAAATTCACCAGCATGCCACTCATTTACTTTGGCACTTGATTATGCTTTACAGAATAATATCTGACACTCAGGAACATATAAACAAGTCATAATGTAATACACAACAGTAGATAATATTTGTATTGTTGACAGACTATCATCAAGCTATTAGTAGATGGGCTACTGTCAGATTTTCAATTATGTGTATTTGAAAATCGTAAAGCAATACTTAATATTCATATAGATGGGTCAAATGAAAATACTTTTCATTGTGCTCTGTCTTATAATAATGTGCCTCATGTTGCACTTACATTACATTCTGACCTGTGATTATTTCAGATTTTGCTTTAGTGGCTGTGAGTAATATTGTGTTTCATCACTGCCAATGCTTGTTTTTATGGCTCATGTTATGCGAGGCAAGTTTATGGTTACATTTATAAGAAGTGTGACATTGCGTGATGTTTACTTCTTCCAGTGTAAAAGAGAGGATGTGTGGGAGCTCAGTGGGATTCAGAGGCCCAAGGCTGTGGTCAAAGTCTACATTTAGCCTTCATCTATGGTCTGAGGCTGTCAGTGGAGCTTCGTGCTCTTCTCCTTTCCTCAGACCTCACAGTCTTAATATGCATTTAAATCATATCGACAACAACAGTACATGAGGAAAACTAAAAGATATACACTATAACTAATACAAAAAGAATAAAAAAGGAGGGTAAAGCCTTGAGGAAATCAATTATTTAAAAAAAGGTTGTACAATGAAATACATATTCTTTGATGTAGAACACAGACATTTTTGCAAAAATTCACTCTCTGGTCCACATAGTTAATATATGGAAACTAAGATGCAAATATGGCTTGTTTTGAATTTATCTTGGTTGTGATGTCAATCTGAACAAAATTACCCTAGTTAAATCTACAGGATACAGTGAACTGGGGTTGAAAAAAAATGCTAACTGTGTGTACCCCTAACTGATAGCCTCAGATAGATGAAAAATTGTAAAGTGGATCCAGAAGCAGAACACCCCTCCCCTTTCTTTCCATAGCTCATATATCAGCCCTGTCTCGGGACCTGGTTAAAGATAAAACCTAATGCTGTTAAAGTAGGGGGATTCCTTGTTTGTAGCACAGTGTTCTTTTTGAGTGATTCCAACAGATTTAATAAGGACATGTGCAGTGTTGGCTGTGGTGTTGGGAACTATTTTATCACTGACAGAAATTGTAGAATTCTGTGCACAGAAATACAACTTTTTTTAACAATAAAAACTTTAAGATGTAGCCTGTGTATTTTTTTTTTCAGAAATGTGCAAAAACATAATTATGTTTTATACATATAATATATATGTTTTATACGTACAAATAATTGTTAAATATTTGTCCGAATACTGTATTCGTAAAAAACACATCATTTGTGCCTTCCCGAATACCGTATTTGGCTTCGGCTCCACCCAGTGTATATATAAACAGGCTTTATGTCTTGACTGTAATCTTGGAGGGAAAATGTGGAGGGATGAAATTAATATGTTTGAAGAGTGGGGAGGAACAAAATGTTTTTGATCATGATTAATCATATAGTTTTCTGTGATTAATTGCATTGTTATATGCAAAATAAAATAATCTCTCCTAAAGTAGTGTATTGCACACTTTTATTTTTAAAATACTGATATCTGAACAATAGTGCAAGAACATTTGACTTGCAAAAACTTTAAACAAATGATGTGTTTTAACAGCAGTGTTCCCTTTAGCACATTCTGTAAATATCAATTTAAACATTAATGTAGAAATATAGATATTAAATCAAAAAAAGCCAAAACAATTTGCCACTGCAGGGCATTCATGTTTTATCTTGTTTATTAAACATCTAGATTAAGTAGTGTATTGTGCCCTTTTATTTTTGCAGTACTGCTATATGAACAAAAGTGCATGAACATTTGGTGTGCAGTTAAAATATTACAGTTGCATTTGTATGAACAATGTAGGTACACGGGTGGCGCAGGGGTTAATGCTGTTACCTCACAGCAAGAAGGTCCTGGGTTCAACTCCCGGGTCGGGCGCAGTTTGCATGTTCTCCGTGTGGGTTTCCTCCCACCAGCAAAAACATGCGTGATTGGGGGGTAGGTTAATTGAGCACACTAAATTGCCCCTAGGTGTGACTGTGAGTGTGTTGTCCTGGCGACTGCCCCGGGTGTACGCCGGGGGCGTACACACTGACCCTGAGTGTGGGATAAAGGGGTAGAAAATGGATGGATGTAGTGATAAGTGGTGTACAGTAAAGTAACTGTAAAACAATTCCAGCACTTTAGAAAATGTCTGTCTCGAAGATAACATGAAACTGCCTACTATTATAGATTATTTTGTCTGATGATGATTTTGCTGGTGTCAGCAGCTCTGTCACTGTGCTCCCCTACATGCATTGGTGTGTGTGTGTGTGTGTGCTTGGCCAGATGTGTGAAGCTGCTCTTCTGGATCCACTTTAACTGTTTCCGCTGCTTTCAAATCCTCCCGCTCGGGTCTTGGCTGCTTTAGGAGACATCCAGAGGGCCCTGGGGATTAAAAGCCTCTGGTCCGCACGACTGTGAGCGGAGCCAGAATGAATTATCCCCCGCATTGTACGGAAAAACTGAGAGAGGAGCATATCGTTCTGGTCTGGTATGCGTGCAGGGTTACTGGGTTATTGTGAACTGGATCTGCAGCGGTGTGTCAGACAAGGAATCCCTGGAAGAGGATGAGCCATGCTCAGATTGGAGGCCATAAGGAGACAATAGTCCTAGCCCTGAGTGTATGGCCTGGGTATAGACATGCATTCCACTGGTGATGGAATCTTTGAAGTTGAGGTTTTGTGAAATATGGTCAAACAGGGCAGCTCAACTCTTACTGCCCCACTACTAGAATTTAGAAGATAGAAAAAAATAATACAAAACAAGGACTGACTGTGAAAAAAGGATCAGAATTCAAACTAATCAGTTTTACTTTTTAATTATGTAAAATATAGAAGTTTAGAATACACTCTTTTGCCAGTTTGGCTTGGGTAAATGTGTTATGAAAGAGAAATAATTCATACTGAATACAAATTTTCCCTTTAAAGAAAATACTTCAAAAACAATATTACATCTATAACATTTGTTTTAAAGGGCTTTATGCTGCAAACAGCTCAAGCTGCTGAACATGGCTGCTGATACAGTTTCATTACTTAGCTAGCTTGAAAGCTGACCTGTTAAACACATTCCATTAAAAAAATCTTGCTGTCCCCACCTCCCTTTGCTGTGCAGCCACTTGCAGCGAGTCAAAGTGGGCAAGGACATATTTAAATTGTCCTTTCTGTTGGGTTCGGAACTATTATCAACTGATTTATTATCAACTATTATTGTCCTACTAATATTCTCCATCCTCCTTCTCTCTCCTCCACTCATTCACTTCCCATATTCTGGATATTTTAGTCCCTCTGCTCTGCCCCAGATCAACTCCTCTCTCTCTGTTTTCTCCTTCAGTTGTGGGTTTCCGGGAGGAAGCCATGGTTTGAAGCTCATTACCTCAGAGTTATGCAGCACACAGCTGGCCAGCAGTGCTCCAGATTGCAATTAGCACCAGCACTAGCCTCAAAGACTGATCTAGGGTCTGCTGCCTGTGTTGGATTCATTATTTTATCCATGCAAAATGAACAGACAGCTGCTGTCAGGTCAGGAACTAGCTGAAGCTGCATACTTCCTGACCATGAACATTGCAGTAAAAATGCTCTGGGTGCAGCAGGAGAAAAAACCCTGCTAACCTGGGTAACTGTAGTGTGTCATTACTGCTGATGGCTCTGGCCAGGGGTTCCTACTGAGATTTAAACATGGTCTATGCTTAAAGGGCCTAAACAATTACAGGGAAGCAAATGCAAGGATCTCAGTGAAAATGACTTTTGGATACATTTTTAGGACTGTGTGATTTTACATGCCAGCATGCATTTGCCGCAACATAAACTTCTAAATATTGGCCTTCAGAATATTTGAGTTCTGAGAGTGTGCCCTTTGCCTCCACTAGATCAGAAACATCTACCTTGTGCAGGTCTGAAATTATAAGCAGTGTAAGTGGGAGCAGTTTCTAAATCTTTGCTGCATGAACCACGTTCACCCTCACACTCTTTTCACACACTACATCAATGAAGTTGTCACTGGGAGATAAAGCACACTTCCTTCTTTTATCCCTCTAACAGACATTTCTTTACGGGTTAACCCATCATCCCTCTCGCTGTTTGCCATCTGTCTGCTTTTGGTGCACATACAGACACACTTTTCTCATTGACCGTCTCTTCCTTTGGCTGTATTTCTGTCTGTCAGTCATGAACTTTCCCATCTGTCTCTCTTTTGTCCTCTGACAGTGTGACATACCACCATCTGTTTCTTGCTCACTTCATGATTTTCTGTCCCTTCCTGGCCATCTCTCTCTCCCTCTATCTCACTCTCACTATTTCTCCCTCTCTTTTCTTCCCCTCCCTTCCTCTGTCTCTTTTTCAACTATTGCTCCTCTCTGTTTCTCTCTCTATTGTCCCCTACTTCTGTCTCAACTCTTATCTCCTGCTCCCTCCTCTCTCTCCCTTAATGACAAACAGGTTACTCTCATTCTTAATAAACACCACAATGGTTTCAGGTGCATCTCAAGAGCACAAGAGAGTCAATATGATGGATTGAAGCCTTTACAATTTACATCAATATGTATGTTATTACCAATTCAGCATGACAATTGGTTTGCATAATTTTGCAAACCCCATATATACATTGTGAATATTAATGCATATTTTTAAAGCCAGCATGCAGCCATTACAACTCGACCCTGTACAAAACTTCCTCTGTTTCACAACCAGCTAAATATTACTCACATTAAATATAACTAGGCTTCCAGTAAACCTCTGAAAAGAAGCTAAAGGAGAATGCCAAAGAGCCTGGAAAGAGGGCCAAAACTAGAAAAACTGTACATTTAGCTTCCTACACTTCACACATTAAGTAACAAATCAAATGTTGTCTGAGTGGACAACTGAAGTATCAGCTCCAAGTCACTTGGCTGGCTGCTTCAGTGGCATTTAGGTCCAGAGTGTACGATGTATTAGATGGGCTGTTTTTTTATGCTGTCGTGCTGCCAGATTAACTGAATGGGCAGCTTACAGTGTTTGGCTGGCCTGAACTGTTTAGACGGGGAATGAGTGTTTGCTGGCACTGAGACACATCTCCCGCAGCAACGACTGGCCTTTGCCATAAAAATAACAACAAATAGAGAGCATGTTTCTCAGATTTTGGAGTGATGCAGAAAATAACACTTTAGACATAGCAATACGAACCCATATGAGAGCTTCATTAGGTCTCCCACTAAATGGACCTTTAGTTTGGGACCATTATATCCTACCAAGCTTTCCTGCCCTTTGATTGGGCCACGGCATCGTGCTAGATGCTACAGTAAAGCCATTGATTGTGGCCTTCTGTTTTTTTCAACCCGGCTTAAAAATATGGCTTTGATATTTTCACAAGAAAAGATGTGAGGTCAGTTTAACACAGCAGAGGGCAAATTCTTGGTAATTTGTCTGGCAGTTCCAACAAAAAATAACTTGTGAATTTCTAGTGATGCACTGCCTTTGCAAAACCTCAGGAAATGTCTGGAATTTTGGCCATTTAGCAATGGTTTCAACATTATACAATGTATCTGGTGTTAGAGACATTAAAGGTTGCAGCAGCTATGCGTCAGAGTTGTGTCCTCATGCTTTAATACTTTACACACTCCAGCACCTCTTTCTGTTTTGATTAAAAGTTTACATTATTTTAAAGTCCTGTCTTGCTCTTAAACAATGAACTATACTGTAGCCAAATATGTTGTTATCAAGTATTACATAATTCCTTTTCTCTCTATCCCCCCATGGCAGCTTGTCCACCGGGTACATATAAGCCTGAGGCTGTGACAGGAGGTGTTGGGACGTGTTTTCCATGTCCTGACCCTCGCCACACTTCCAGGCCTGGCAGCACAGACCTCAGTGACTGTGTGTGTAAGGATGGATTCTCACTGAACAACAACACCTGTCAAGGTACACATATAATGATGGTGTATATTGTCACTGTCAGATCAAACCCCTGAATCTCAAAAATGGCATTCGCTGTTAAAAATGGAGACATAAAATACCAACTATATGCATATTGAGCTTTATTTTAATTTACGGTTTATTAGGTACATGTACTTCGTGTGTACATTGATTACGTTATGTTATCAGGTGTGTATATTTTGTGTACAGTGTTAGGTAGTAAACAAAAAAGAGGTTCATTTTCAAGACATACCTCTGGTGATTGCAAACAGAGTTTGTTGTTTATTTGTTGTGTATTAAAACCAAAATGCCTCCTGTGCTGTACACATTAAAACTACCCTATGTTTTGTTCTGAGCAAAACAAAGGCAACTCATCATGGTTAACAACACAAAATGTTGTGATTAATGATTATCGAGTCATTAAGCAGCTAGTTTTTATATGTTGTTACTGCACCTAATAGTTTGTATATTGGTATTCTGTGTGTCTGATAAATGTAAAAAATATATATTTTCTCTCTCTCTCTCTCTCTCTCTTACCTTAGCTGTGGTGTGTGAGGCTCTCTCTCCTCCAAAGAATGGATTCTTCATCCAGAAAATGTGTAACAATGAGTATAACTCAGCCTGTGGTGTGCGCTGTGTGCCAGGCTTCGAACTGCAGGGCAGCAGTATTAGACTTTGCCAGGCAGATGGCACCTGGTCTGGAGCTCCACCCATCTGCACAGGTCAGTCTGAAAACACATGCACACACACACACACTCATATTTAAACCTTGCTCAGTAATCTTACTGAGAACACATCTGGTGCAGGCATATTAATAGATTAGACTGTCTCTCTTTACTCCAATAACAGACTCTAAGACTCCAAGAAGGCTATACCTAAAATATTGGAACAATGATATGACTGTATTCCGTCTAAAAAATATTAGTGATGACAGGCACTGATCTTGCCTGAATAGGCCTTGGTCACAAATATCATCCTAGAGGTGTTGGGTGGAGCTTCATCCATCCAGAGGACACAGTTCTACAGCTCCACGGCCCCTCTTTAAGCCCCCCTGACAAGTTCTTGACAATGGGAATGGTACAGAATGATTAAATAGGTCCAAATTCTCACAGAAACACTCCAAAATCTTGGGGACCAAATCCATATTAAAATCTATGCATTTGAATAGTGTCATTAAAGTCCCTGTATAACGGTCAGTCTTCCCAATACATTTGTCCATATACTATGTCGTGCAGCACGCCATACTAGGCTACAGTTTAAATGGATCAGTAAGGGTGAGTTCATGTCCAGTTCATCATTGGCTGCTGCAGGCCATACCGACCCACGCGCAGTAATTTGTAATTCAAATTTCAACGGAAAACTGACCCGAGTAAACGGACTGCAGCTATATAGCTTTTCTAGCTTTGTTTTTATTGGAATTTTTTTTTACAAGTCTGAATCAGTATGAATGAATAATTAACGCCATATCATAGGTTAAAACTTACGACGTTATTTTTAAGGTGTTGTAATAACAAGCGCGGCAAAGTGATCTATCTAAGCCACAATTTATCGTTTAAAGTTACAACTGCACTTTACGTTTCTCGGTAAACTAGACAGCTAAGCCAATGTAGCATGCTAGTGTTGGCTGTTAGCTTGAATCTGTGTATGTCATTCAAAGATACAATCTATGAACAAATGTTTTGTGACGCCTGATCATTACACCAACCGACATTGCATTCAAATACATATACCTAGTTGGTTCTCCCGTTTGCAGCTTTTAACAGCCTCAACTCTTCTTGGAGGGCTTTCCACAAGATGTTGGAGCGTTTCTGTGGGAATTCGTGCCCAAGAGCATTTATGAGGTCAGACACTAGTCTTAGACGTGCCTGGTTTGCAGTCTCCGTTCCAGTTCATCCCAAGTGTGCTGGATAAGTTTGAGGTCAGGGCTCTGTGTGGTCCAGTCATGTTCTCCCATGCTGATCTCATCCAACCATTGCTTTGCGCTGTGCGGCTCTGTCATGCTGGAATAGAAATGGTTCTTCCCCAAACTGTGTCCACAAAGCTGGAAGCATGGTGTTGTGCAAAATGGGTTAGTATGTTGAAGGATTAGAATTGTGCCCTTCACTGAATGTAAGGGGATTAGCCCAAAGCTTGAAAACCGGATCTGTCCCATTACTTTTGTTCATATAACGTACGTATACCTGCTGGTTCACTCTGTATCTACAGGTCGAAATCAAGTTGATTTCTGAAGTGCACGCATTAAGGTTTACATTTGCTGTCTTTGCACATCTTTTAAATACAAGCTCTCAAAATATTACTGTAATTCTTCCAGCATGAATTGTTAATTTAAATACAACATAACAATTTTTTGCAGCCAGTAGGCTATTGAATGGCATCAGA
The DNA here is from genome assembly GCA_037832545.1 of Rhabdalestes septentrionalis. Taxonomy (NCBI): domain Eukaryota; kingdom Metazoa; phylum Chordata; class Actinopteri; order Characiformes; family Alestidae; genus Rhabdalestes; species Rhabdalestes septentrionalis. The sequence goes on along the minus strand of JBBMFX010023067.1, from coordinate 2,353 downwards.
GCAGACAGTAGGCTATTTCCATTTGTTTCAATGTTTTCCTTTTTTTCCAATCAATTGTGTACACCGAAAGTTCAGATCTTATTAGACAATTGTGTACACTGGAAAGTCAAGTTCAGATCCTTATTTTACTTATAAACACTAAAATGTTGTGTTTTAAAAAATGGAATTTGATCTTTTTACATAATTTTAACAGAATGTGAAATGTTTTAAGGGTTACTCCTATTGGTGGACCCAGAAGGGTTAAACAAATGTCCTCAGTGGAATCAGAATCAGAAATCTTTATATATCCCACAGGAAATTGTTGAAACCGTGTATACTGCAATGTGATTTCTCTCAATCATAATTTCACCTGTATTTCTCCCCTATCTTCTCTTTCTCTCTTACTTAATGTCAAGGACTCAAGGGACCTATAGCTCAGTGTGTATTTCATCACCTTTATTTCATAACAGTTCCTTCACTGGTGTTCTGTGTTTGTGGACTGGGATTGTAAACCTTTATACATATCCTGCTACAATTTACTCACATATGTACACATAGGTCCACACCTACTGATGTGTATTTCCTGGCAGCAAGCTTTACATGCTATCACACAAACACAAACAAACCCAAAGACTTCTCACTCAGTCAGTTATTTAAAGAGCTCAGAAACCCTTTCCATATAAAGGAGTTTCATACAATAAATATGTTAATATCATAAAGTAGTCAGGTGTGCAACCACACACACTCAAACACACCAAATGTATTTTGTGAATAATAAATTTTGACTATAATTAATGTGATTTTTTAATAACAGTGTTATTTGTATGGCTGACAAGGACAATTTAAATATTTGTAAAGCAGAGTACTTGTGTGTCATGTTGATATACTGTATGTTTCTGTATTCAGTTTTTGGATAGTTCATCTTTAACCTTTTAGAAACCAACTGTTTCATGACAATTTCACGGATCACCTCTTGACTCTGAAAATACTGGAGCAAGATACAGCAAAATATATATTGGAACAAAATATATATTTTGATATGTTAATGTTCTTATAACCGTAGGTCCATAAATCTGTTTTGTGTGTGTGTGTGTGTGCGTGCGTGTATGTGTTGCAGTGCGTTCGTGTCCAGTGCTGTCTGCGCTTCAGCATGGTGACCTGAACTGTAGTGAGGGAGGTTCTCCCCACAGGTTGGAGTGTGCAGTGAGATGTCAGCAGGGCTATCGGCTTGAGGGAAGAGCAAAACTTACCTGCCTGTCAAACTCACAGTGGAGCGGTCCTCCACCTCGGTGTGTGGGTAAGCTAAGTCAAAGTCAACGTAAACTTGTTTGTCATCCAAGCATGTAAGCAGTGCCACAAGATGGCTTGGCTCCAGATTTTACAGTTTACAGACACAAAGAACATATATACATAAACCCAAAATATACATTCTAAACTAAAATTGAAAATGTGTAATTAATTACAAAGGAGATTTTCACTAAAATTTTGAAAATGTTGCATCAGCAGTCAAGTGGAAAACTGTATACAGGAATGTAAGTATGTGTGCTTTATATGTACAAGTGATCAGCACAGGTGCAGTATAAATATAACAGCTTTGTGTATGTGTGTATGGGTGTAAAGGTTTTGGACAGTGTCCTCATCCATAGACTGTATTTTATACATTATTAAGTATCTCCTGAATGTACTTGGACTGAGTACTCTCTCACACTACAGACACCAATGCAACATACTCAACTGGTCCATCATGTGTCAGTGAGGGCTAATTGGTCCAAAAGGGGTGATAAAAGATAATTGGCCACAAACTCTCACCAACAGCTGCAGATGACCAGCAGCCAGTCTGGTGTGTTAGGGTTCTAAGTGTAATTGGTGAAACCTCAAATGGATTGACTGGAACAGTTGTTCTATTTCCTTTCTTGCTTTCTCCTTTCTCTCCTTTATTGGCCTCTCTCGGACACATACGTATTTGCTCACTTACTTCTGTAGCTGAACATGTGCTGTAGTTTAGCCTTTAGCCTCTATACACTTCGCAAACTCACGTACACAAACACACAAAGAAACATAAATGCTGCCACAGTACATTATTCCAGAGAGATGTATATCAGCATTCTTACACAGAAGCAGTCTGTGGTTGCCCCATGCTCTTCCTCCCATGACTCATTGACTGACCCCAGTTTAAGACATCTGCTGAACCAACCAGTAAAACCTTGCCTTTTTATCACTTTCCATTTCTCTCACTCTATTTTTCCCCTCCATTCCCCCCTCTCCATTTCTGTGCTCATTCTGGATTTGTGCTGTTGTTTCTCTCTCTCTCTCTCTCTCTCTCTCTCTCTCTCTCTCTCTCTCTCTCGCTCTCTCTCTCTCTCTCTCTCTCTCT
>JBBMFX010023048.1:0-12347 GCA_037832545.1 Rhabdalestes septentrionalis | reverse complement strand
ATATGCATTGGTCAATAATAATAATAATAATAATAATAATAATAATAATAATAATAATGATAATTATAAATCTATAGTTTATAGTACAGTCTATGTGCATGTGAGAAGGGGGGTGGGGGTGAATGTAATTTATGGATGGCCCTGCAGCCCCAAAGCCCGACATAACTGTTTGACATGAAGTCTGAGAAACATTGGGCTAACCTATGTGAAGTTGTATTTTATAGTTTTTTGATGTATATCATGAATATTCCACCAAAAGTTTCATCAAATGGGCTTAGTCCTGGAGCCAATAAGCCAAAGGTTTTAAGGTTTGATCTAATAATAAAAACTTATTTTGTGAGGAATTACAGTCAATTGCTTGCACATTTTAAGAGGCATTTCATGTTGCATAACACACTATAGATAGTTATTTAAAAACACAAAATAAGATTTCTCAGATTACTCAATCAATGGAAAAAAATGACAGAAATTCCAAAAATATTCGATAGTTGCAACCCTACAGACATTTTTCATTTCGCCACTCAAGATCATTTAACTTCTGAAAAAAAAAGAAAAAAAAAGTTAAGAAACACCTATAAGTAAACACACCTACTCACCACCTCCACGACTCTTGAGTATTCTTCACTGGGACTTTTTAAGGCTTTCCGTCTGGTGGGTACATTATAGAAAAGATCTTCTACCTATTAGCAGAATCAAACCATTATTTAGCACAAAATACCACTGCATGTATTCATTAAAGCTGCCCACACAAATTGTACTGATGTAGAAAAATATTACAAGCAGTTTTGTTATTTGCCCCTTGCATATTTGGTGCATTTGAGTACATTTGGGTTGAATTGAAGCATAGTTTTGCAGGAAACAATAATATTGTTGCCATCGTTAGGAATAGCAGTAGTATCAAACAAAGCAAAAGGTAATATCTGCAAAAATATGCAAGTGTTAAAATAATATTTAATTAAATGTACTTAATTACTAATATAATTTTATATACATTTGAACTTGATTAAAGCCTATTGGGCACTCTGCAATTTAAGAGACAATAAAACAACGAATCCATGTATAAATGTGTGTACACGTATACATACAAAATCAAATTTTACTTTGAACAGTTCCACTCAGGTGTAAGTCATTAGCAAGATAGCAGCATGTCATGCTAAGTTTAGCTCAAGTTGTCTGGCACCTGAATGAAAAAGTCCTGATTTTTTATAATGAAGTTACTAAACTTGGCAAAAGGCTACCTGTCTATAACTCCTGTTTGATCATACAAGCAAGGGTATTTATGTCTGTCTTTGTGGGAAGACTGGACTTACAGTTTGAATGTATAAATATGGGCTTCATGGAAAAAAATGACCATCTCTCCCTAATGCACATTTTTATTATTCTATTTATTTCGTAACTTAAGACAAGTTTTGTAGCCAATTGTGACTTATTGCCTTTTGTCTTTTATTCAGAAAAATGTGACATATTCCAGGGTGAATGTTCAAATCAATGACAAAGCACATAGTCTAATGCGTTTTGTTCATCATGATTTAGTACTAATCCATGTTTAAACTAGTGTCAAAACCACGGTTCTCTGTACCAATTTCGGTACCAAAGCAAAACAAAAATATGAATTGAACAAGCTATTTTTATTAATAACATACAATAATTACATGTCTGAATATACACTCCTTATTTATAATCTTAAACATTTGTATTAATGAAACAAAATATTTTTCAACTGTATAAACTGGCACTTGATCCTGACACATGAATTCAGTAACAGCTCAAATCAGTTTCTCGCCTCAGGTGAGTTTTTGTCAAACTTCTTCTGCTGCTGCTGAAATGCATCTGTAATCGTTGTCGTGGTCTTCCTCAGCCTGTAGCTGTAACTTTTCATTAAATAACAAACCTCAGCTTTTATAATAAATGTAGATAAGATTACTTATATTAAGTATATGATATCAATTTTACACAGACAAACTCTTATTAAAACACTTAATGAAAAGATTCCATTTAAAATGACATAACAATAAACAAATGTTATACAGCAGCTATTTTTCTTAATTTAAAATTGTATTATGTGCTTGTATAAAATAACATTCACAAACATTAATTATTTTCACTCATGGTAACTTGATGTTAGATAACATATGACGTCGTATAAATGAATGGTATCTTATTGTAAAGCCTTACCAAACTATACAGGACTGTGTTTGACTGGACTTTTATTTAATCAAACTGCAAAAACCACATTTCATCACCTAGAACTGCTTTTCTGATGGACCAATTTTAAATTTCATCACCTAGAACTGCTTTTCTGATGGACCAATTTTAAATATTCTAACATTTACCATACATTTGTTCTCACACATAATTTGGCTACACAGGTCATTTAAAAGCCTCTGGTGTGTAAAAATTAGTGCACTATTATGTCCCGTTTTAAACGCTGTTGGAGCAGTAAATAGTTAATAAAGAAACGTTATCCTGCTACTCACGTTAGCATTAGCCGCACGTATGCTAACAATTAACTAAGCAAATAGCAAAGTTTATTTCAATCCGTTTATTTCAAGGGCATATTTTTGGAACAAAAGCTCTAAATATAAAATAAAATTAAACCTTACCTGCTTGAATTATTTTATTAAGCCTGGGTGATGGTCATATGGGATTCTGGTGATCAGTGATGTTGCCCTTAATCACAAACAAAACACTTCCACACGCGTCTATTTCCTCATTACTTTTCACCGAGCGGATTCAGAGCAGCACGGCCAGTCGAAGAAGACGCAACTGATAGCGCAGCAAGAACCGGGTTAACCGGGTGCTCGGTACTACCAGTACTTCAGAAAACCTGGTACCTTAACTTGTTTATTTTTTTTCGTACCGACTTGGTACCGAAGTACCGGGTCTTTTGACAACACTAGTTTAAACCTTAAAATGAACCAAACTTCCATGTACAATTACACCCCTTTAAACCTCTTAAAACACAAAAATGACGACATTGTTTAAACAGCTGTATCAGTGTGTGATTAGTGTGTGTTAGGCGTGATCTGTCACAGATATGTAGTTATTTACTGAGATAAGAGTCCCTTGGTTTCCAGCACAAGGTTTTGGCGGAGCTTTCAGCTTCCCATCACAGTAGCTAGCACTACAGAAAAGAAGTAAATTAAATAGATGAGATTTCACATACAGTGCAGTAGAGATCGACCGATATATCGATTTACCGCTATTTTTCCCGATATTTAAGCATTTTACCATAATCGGCTATCAGTTCTGTAATATCGGGTTTACCATTAAACACCACCATCTGGTGGGTGTTTTGAGAATTACGCACATGATCGCCATTGCAGCAGACAAATGAGGGGAAACCGCGTGCAAAGGTCACGTATACTTACTTGCTTTCCTATATTTTATTAAACATAACAGCTATTAATGCACACATTAGATGTGTTACATAAATGACTGGTATGTAGTTTATGCAGCTTGTAGGTATAGTTTATGCACCATTGAAGAGTTTAGAAACAGTGCCCTTTTTTATAAATTTATTTGTATTTTTTTGTATTTTTTGCAGTTTCAGACCCCTCGTTTTGTATTTATATGTAAGGAGGGAGTGATTATAATAAATAAAACAGTTTGTTCAGTTCAGTTGTGTAATAATTAAGTCAAAAACAGAAGTATAATAATAAATAAATATCGGTTCTGAATATCGGTTATCGGGCCCATAAACATGCAAATAACTGGTATCGGTATCGGTAATAAAAAATCAATATCGGTCCATCACTACAGTGCAGTCTTCAGGACAGGTCAACATAAAATAATTTACCCATAAAAAAAAACAGATATCACAGTATTAACTTATCAGTTTTGAGCTACTTTGGATACTTTCAAATATGAATTTTTGTTTTGCATGCCCAGTCCCAAAATAAATTCAACATAAGAGGGTGCACTCACCGGAATGCACATCTTCCATTAGCTGTTTTTGTCGTAATGGTGACATGAGCTACATGACTTATACTTGCAAGAGCCTACCAAACACAACAGGATATTTAAGCGGGATATTTGTAAAAATATAAGCATTTTTAGTATTAAACATACACAGAGTAGAGCACCTAGGGTGGAGTTTACCACTAAAAACATATTACACACTCCCACACAAACATTCTTTGTCACTTTTTCAAATATAACAATTGTTTCCAATTTTGCTTGGTACAGATACTTACAGGCTATCCACTGATTTTAGATCATAGCTAGATGTGCAAAGTGCTCATATTTACAAAAGGACAAATGTTTTACTAATAATCTTACATAATCTACATAATAGCAAAGAAAAAAACATTCATTAAACTACAGGATTTGCTGACTGACTGGTACTAATGATTCACAGATATTATAATCTTTTAATTAATTTAGGATAAGACTAATCTTGATATTTGTGAACGTCAAACACTCAATGACTTTTTATATTTGCATTACATTTCAGTTTTCTAATATAAATGCATCCTTGAGGGGAATCCACTCTATAAGCATACCTCTCCTCTGAAGCCATAAGTACTAATAGATGTGAGGTCCTCAAAAGTCTGAAGTTTGCTTGTTGTAAATCGCTCACACACAATATCCAGGTCATCTTTCTGCCAAAGCAAAAAATATAATATTAGAACAATTAACTATTATGTGAGTAAATGAACCATACCATATAAGGAACAAAAAAATGTGAATATCTTGCAGTTTTATTTTTTTCATATTTGCTACCAAAATGCACTAATAATCTGGTGGACTTCAGTTATCCTGCACCTTACCCTTATTCCAGTGCCATTGTCCTGAATCTGAATCAACTTTAATCCTCCATCCTTGACAGTAACCTGGATGTTGGTGGCCTTAGCATCCAGACTGCAAATAAACAAACATTCATTTGTGGCAATAGACTGCACATAATGTATTCATTTGAGGCAATAGCATCAATATATCGGAGGACTTCAATGCCTCTAAAAACCACCTCACAGAGAGATTCTACAATACATAGGTACAAATATCATTTCAAACCGAAGACCTTATTTTCTGATAGTTTGGAGGCAATATTTTTGCCGTTTTACCCCAATAAAAGGAGAATGGGGAAAAACTATCCTAAGAAAAACGTTCCCCGATTTGTTTTTTGATAACAAAAATTTACTTGTGAAAACATCTCTACCCAGGTTGCTAACATTATCATTGCACAGAAATCAGCTGGTTAATTTCTCAACAGTGTTCCTTTTAGAACCTCCGGCAAAAAATATGGAATTGCGCCATTTGTAGGCTGTTCATTCAGTTGTTTTACATTGTAGCAAAGAACAAATTCCAGATTTGACTCAAACCAACAGTATTTAACAGCTGTAAGCTTTGACGTTGTAAATGAATGTTTAATTAATAGCACATTTTTCAGATTAAGTACCAAAACAAATAACAGAATCACTCAATGATGAGGAAAAAATTACATAATCACCTTTACATTTTCTAATTACATCTCTATTTAATAGCGGGGGCAGCATTTAGGGCAGCGAACTTACCAGTTCTCAATCATTTCTTTGATGGCATTTGCAGGCCGTTGAATAACTTCTCCAGCAGCAATACGGTTCACCACCGTTTCGTCTAGTCTTCGAATTACGCCTGTCATTACGCTTCAAGCGTTAATTTCTAAAACACAGTCGTGAAAAACAAATCACCTGAAAGAAATTCCCTGTGAAGGACACAAGTTCCTGCAACCCAAATCAGCGTGCACTGTGCTAAGGACCCTTAGGTAGCTATCGTATGCCTGTTTTGAGCTGGTATTGGTGTAAAGAGAAGAGATGATCCGCGTGAGCCCGATTAAACCTCATCGCTGCCAACTCCACGTGCAGCGTGATAATTTAATGCTGGCATCTTCAAGCAAGTCGTGCTCCATTATAAAATAGTTTTATCCCGTTTCCCGAAATATCCTGCGAGAAAAAGTAGATTAAAAATTGCCATCCAGCAGTGATGGGTCGTTCTGGTCCAAGAACTCACTGGCCACTTACAAAATGGGTCAAAGTAGGCTGTACTTCCTACATAGACTCCGATCTTTTAGAGTCTGAACACCATGTTGCGGATGTTCTATGAGTCTGTTGTGGCCAGTGCCATTTTCGATGCCGTGGTGCGCTCGGGTTGTTAGCATGAAAGTGGCAGACAGGAAGAGACTCAACAAAATGATCAGGAAAGCTAGCTCTCTGGCGGGTGAGAAATTGGATAGTATGGACATTGTGGATGAAAAGATAACGTTGTCCAGACTCAAGTCCATTATGAACAATTTAGACCACCCACTCCACAGAGTGGTGATCCACCTGGGGAGTACCTTTAGCCACAGACTTACCAGCTGAAGGTGCTCCACTGAACATCACAGGAAGTCTTTCCTTCCAGTGGCCATAAGATTCTACAACTCCTCCCTCAGTCTCACACCAACACAATAATCTGTTGCTTCTATTCTCTCATTAATGGTTTAATAACTCATCAGTATTAATAACATAATTAAATGAAGAATAACTCATTAATAACAATTAAGTGACGAATATGTGCATTATTTTGCTGTGATGTGCAAAAATATACGTGCAATACTGTGTAATGTTCTTACGAGGTCTCACATTTCATGTGCATTAATCACATCACGATAACAGTATTCTGTGCAATATCAATATTGTTCTCTTTATGTAACATGTGCAATATTTGTTTGTATTGTTTGTATTTTTTTTCTTTCATCAAATCTTAATTTTTATTAGGATTTACTTAGACTTGTATTAGATTTTATTTATTTATCCTAGTATAGTACGTTATCTTATTCTTATTTTACATTATTCTGGTGTCTTGTGTCTCTCAGTGTCTGTGTAATGTGGCAATCACCACAATTTCATTCGGGATAAAGTTTTCTGAGTGTGATTCTGATTCTTGAACGATTCGTTCATTTTGAACGAATCTTTAATGTGAGTAGGGAAGAACGAGTCGTCTAGTACGAGTGATTCGTTCAGTTGCGCATGCGCATTTGTGCTACATCCTAAAGTTTCTGTATTTGAATTATTGCGTCTCAAACCCGAAGACTCGAGAGATGAACTAATCAATTCTCTTTCCAGCTCAGCCTACATTGGTTAGGTAATTGGAATGTCAGGTGATGAACGAACGACTTAAACCCTAAAACTTGTCAGATAAGAGGCGAGGTGAGCGAATCATAGACTAAAGACACAGGTAAACAATGAATTAAACTTTTCTGTTTCTTATAGCAATTATATTTTTGTCTGGAAAAAATGACTCGAAAAAAGATTTGTTCATTTTGCTGAACGAGACTCGGTTAAATGATCCGAACTTCACATTTCTACCATCCAGTTGCGTTTCCCCTGCCGCCCTCTGGCGTTTACAGACATTTTTGAAATCGTAGAACAACAGAAAGTGTCCAGGCCTCGTAACCTGACTGTAACTAATATTGGCAGTGAAATATTCTGTTGCTGAAGTATGTAGTTCCAAAAAACTTAAACATTTCTGATTTCACCTGTAATAATAATAAAATGACAATTTTTGCCTGCAGTAACATTGCCAACATAAGCCTTAGCTCTAAAACTGGAATGAAAAAATTGACCTGTCCAGCACTTGCCAATTCTCAAATGATCAGAATCATGAATATGAGTCTCCTGAAAAAAAAAGCTATCCCTGCACCCAGGTGACTTTTTCCTTTTAATAGGGTGATTAAGCCCCCTGAGATTCCAAGATGCGAAATTTACATTACCCTTTATTTAGGAAGGGCGAAAGATTATTGGCAGTTGCGAGTAGCTTTGAACCATATAGTGGACACAAAACCACATAGTTGCTGCTTCCCTGTTAATCCCAATAGAAAGCCCTATCACCACATCCTTAATAAACATCCCAAAAAGAATGTCTAAAATCTGCTTCCAGTATACACTGCCTTTCCAACAGCATTAATTGTATAACCCAATCCTAACAAAGCAAGTTAGATAGTGAACACTCCTGAACTGAGAAAGAATTAATGATGTCTGCTCTCCACAGGGTGAATAATAAATTTGATTAACTCAACAACTATCATATTAGGGAAACAAGCCTTTCTTTCTAAAGAGTATATAGTATATCAACACTTACAATATACATGAATGTTCTGTATCCACAGAGGGTTCAGTGACATTTTAATTAATCAGATCCAACCGAACAACTTGACTCATACTTGAATCGGAATTTTTTCATTCATGTATTAATTTAAAAAGTGATCAAAACATTTGTAAAGTTGTAACACTTGTTACACGTGGTACAGTCTTAATACATACCTTGGGACTGTAAAAATTAGCATGGTAACTGTTTTTGACTGGACATTTGTTTGAAAGCTATTCATCCTGAACATGTACGTTACTCAGCAGTATCTGCTAACTGGTGACTGTTTGGGTTAGGATTAGGGACTTTCCCCAACTCACAGCATTTCAACCTGTTTTAACAGCTTTGCAAACAAAAACGATGTGTCTGCTGTTTCCCACCAAGAAACCAGACATAATGCTTCTTTTGTGTTTTTTTTATTGTCATCCAGCATCCCCTGGGCCCCCCCGCACAGGCCACCAAACTCAGGTTCACACCCTGGCCGGTGCACCGCATGTCCTTAAAGGGAAAGTTCACCCAAAAATGAAAATTTTACGTTTATTTGCTTACCCCCAGGGCATCCAAGATGTAGGTGATGTTGTTTCGTCAGCGGAACACAAATGAAGATTTTTTACTTTAACCGTGGCAGTCTGATTTAATGGAAGTGGATGGGCGCCAAACCTTTCAAAGTAAAAAAAACATGCACAGACAAATCCAAATTACACCCTGTGGCTTGTGACGATACATTGATGTCTTACGACACGAAACGATCAGTTTTTGTGAGAAACTGAACAGTATATAATTTTTTACCTCTGATAGACGACCATATCCAACCTGTGTCAAGCTCCACGCGCTTTGACGTAGGATACGCAAACGCTGGAATCTCTGTGCTTTGTGTAAACAACGAGTGACGTATACACGCAACAGATCACTTCCGGCATTTGCGTATCCTACGCCAAAGCGCGTACACAGGGAGCTCGAGACGGGTTGGACACGGATGCCTATCAGAGGTAAAAAATTATATAAATATTGTTCAGTTTCTCACAAAAATCGATCGTTTCGTGTCTTAAGACATCAATGTATCATCACGAGCCACAGCGTTTAATCTGGATTTGTCTGTGCATATTTCTTTTACTTTGGAATGTTTGGCGCCCATCCACTTCCATTAAATGACTACCAGACTGCCATGGTTAAAGTAAAAAATCTTCATTTGTGTTCTGCTGAAGAAACAACATCACCTACATCTTGGATGCCCTGGGGGTAAGCAAATAAGCATCAAATTTTCATTTTTGGGTGAACTATCCCTTTAATGTCTCTTAGTTTGATGCCTCCTCCCGGGAACTCCACTGTGTCCTGGGAGTAGGCACCTCCTACCCATGCCTGGGACAGACTTGAGGACCCCACACTGTCCCCAGTCTTTGTGCTTTTACCTTTGGCCTCTCCAAGACACCTCCACACCCCTCATTGTCCTCTTTTGTCCTGGGTCCCGCTTTTGTCCCACTCGCCTTACTTTAGGTGGTAAGCTGCTAGATATGGGTTTTTGAGGACCCATCTCCTCCCCTACCCGCTCCCGTGTCATTGGAGGTAGGGAAAGAGTTTGTCGAAACCATCTGGGAGCTGGTGTGGGCCCCTGATTGTGGGGTTCCCCGGCACTGGGGAGCGCTGGTGGCTTCTGCCTCCCTCTTGGAGCAGGTATGGGAGGCTGGAGCTGGCTGTTTCCTTCTCAGGGCTAGTGTGGGCAGCTGGACCCGGACTTCTCCGGCGCTGGGGAGCACTGGATGTTGCTGCCTCATTATTGGAGCAGGCATTTCTGGCTGGAGCCGGACATCTCCGGCACTGGGAAGCGCTGGAGCTGGCTGCTTCCTTCTCAGGGCCGGCATGGGCGGCTGGAGCCAGACTTCTCCAGTGCTGGGGCACGCTGGAGTGTGGTGTGTACGCTTGGCAGCGTTGTCTGGCTGCTCGGGAGCGTGGTGGGCTGCAGCCGTCGTCAGGGGGCAGGTGTGGTTACCTGGAGCACGCGGCCCTCATGGCTGCACCTTTCACCCTTTGTCTCCCAGCTGGGCTTGCTGCTTGGCCCACCTCCTAGCTCACCACGGGGATCATCGCTTTGCTCGTCACGTGGTTCATCGCCACTTGAGCTCTCCAGATGGGTAGGGCCAGAGCCACGAGAACCTGAAGCGAACCAGGGGTCCCGGGCTGGAACCCCGCTGCAGCAAGGCCTCTCCTTGCAGCAGGCTGGTGAGGATCAGGTACTGTACCCAGAGATGTTCTTCTTCCCTCTGCTGCCTCGTGGGTCAGCCCTCCTCTGAGCCCCAAGGGGCGGCGCTCCTTGCCGCTCTGTGGGCTGGAGCGGCCTCTTCTCCCTAGGCAGCCTCTGGGTCCTAATGACCCCCTCCTGGAGTGAGGTTTGCTGGTCCAGCCGAGAGTTCACCTTGCGAGGAGGGCCGGTTACGAGCTGCCGGGTAGGAGCTCTGGAGGAAGCCAGTGGCTTCTTGTGTAGCTGGTTTTTGGGTGGTTGCCTGGAGGGGCGTGAAACTCCACTTCCCCTGCTTTTGACTTATGCTGATCGCCCGGCGAGGCGGGCCAAAGTGGGAGCCAAAGTGGGAGCTCCTCTGTGACAGAGTCAAGGACGAAGGGTTCCATGGTCCACTTTGGTACAAAGGGTGGGGATACCTCTAACCACCCATCCCACCAGAAGCCCTGGCCCTCTTCCTCGTCCTCAGAGTCTCACCACAGAGCAGTTCTTGAATCGTTAACCCGACTCTCTTGTTTCGGCTCACCCTCTAACTGCGACCAGTCCGCCTCACACCGTTTTAAGCAGAGCCATCATAGCGGCCCCAATGATGAGCTCCTTTGGGGTTGGCTCTAGCTCTGCTGGCTCCATACCATTTACTTCTTGGTTGGTCAATCTGTCTGAGCATGGGCTGTTTCCCACCAAAAATACAGACATGATGCTTCTTCTGTGTTTCTTTTATTTTCATTTTTAAACAAAACAAGCAGGCACACGGGCCAAATTAAAGGGTTTTCCAGTCAACACCAAGCCAACAATTATGGCAGTTGACCGACACCTAATGTTGGTTTTAACCCCTATAAATACAAACACCCCAACCGAAACAATCCAATCAAAACATTACCTGTGATCACACCAGCAGCTGTTTCTAGTCATTCGCTCTAATCAGAGAATGGTGTGACTAGAGGATATAACTAGTTACAAATTAAGCTAAGGGTGACCCCTAGTGGTCACCCTGCGACACGACATGATAAGGAATCAGCACAGTATTTCTTTTCTACTGTCCCTCAGTACCATATAATGGTGATACTGGTGATGTTATGCAGTGTATCTACACTGTCCATTTTTTCAGCCCCACTTACCTTGTGCACTTTATAATTCTACAATTGCAGACTGTTGTCACTGCATAATATATTACCTTCTGCATGACCTTGTTTGTGAGTGTATTATGACTGTGAAATGTTGATGATTGAAAGAATTAAATATCTTACATAGTTTTTTAAAACTGTGAATCCCAGATGAACCCTGAGTTTGGGGCTGTTGTTAGCTTGCTGTTTTGTGAATTGCCCCTGCAATCGGAAGGTTTCAATCCCAAGACTATCATTGGCACCACTGAGGTGCCCTTGAGCTAGGTGTTTGTCAGTACCCGATCTGTGCCTGCTGCCTGATAATTTCCGTTCATGCGCTCTCAGAAAGCCACTGTGTTGCTGCCGCTGTGATCGTTTAATGGCAGCCACATGTAAATATACTGTGTGTATATGAAAGGTATAATGAAATGATGTACCATACCATTCTAAACCAATTTTATTCATAAAGCATTCTTAAAACAAAAAGAAATGCTGTACACTACTTTCACAAACGCGGGAGTTAACCTTTGTTTGTGATTTACTTCGGGGTTTCTCGGGCAGGAAACGAAGGACTAGGGGACGAGGATCCATGGGAAATAGGGTACTTTATTTAAACCAGGGGACAACGCCCCCTTCCTCTCCTGCATTGCCTTCCCCTTGTCCTTGCAGCCGGGCTGTAATCCCTCCAGCCCGGGCGACGCAGAAGTGAACCGCAGGGCCTTGTCCCTGACCTGCGGTCTGGGTCCCTCCTCCAGGGACCCCACAGAGTCCATGGTGGTGAGGCCACCACCAGGCAGGCCTTCAGCCGGTAGGGTGCTCTCAGTCACAGTGTCCGGGCTCTGCCACCCCAGCCCTTGCGAGCACCCTACGCTGGCAGGCAGGCAGTCCCCCACTGGAGACTGGAT
>JBBMFX010023039.1:0-12347 GCA_037832545.1 Rhabdalestes septentrionalis | reverse complement strand
CACACACACACACACACACACACACACACACACACACACACACACACACACACACACACACACACACACGCGTACAAGACAAGAGTCCAATTTTACTCTTTCTTTTTTAATTTTTTTTTCTTCCCTTTTTTCTTATTATTGTGTTTTCTCTTGTTCCCTCTCTCTTGCTTTTATTCTGTCTCACTCTCTCTTACTTTCTCTCTCTCTTTCTAGTAAAATGTCCTGTCTCTGGAGACACATACACTCACACACAGACACACACATGCACACACACACATACACCTCTCTCTTGGCTGCTGGAGCAGCTAATAGAAAGTGTCCATCAGGACTTTACTGCAGAAAAGCTGCAGTGGGGCATGGCATTGTGTGTGTGTTTGTGTGTGTGTGTGTGTGTGTGTGTGTGTCTACTCTTAACATGTCAAGAACTAGAACAGTCACCAATGACAGGACACTCTACTACAAGAGAGAGTGAGTGGGGGAGTGCAGCTCCAAAGAATATGCATCGGTTTTTGTCCTGCATCCTTGTATTCAATTATCAAAATACACTGACACACACACACACACACACAGGGCATTCTTCTAAAAGCACATCAAGTTGTTGATTAAATTCAAGCAGACAAATAAAGCCTAAAAATATATTTAAAACAACCTACCACGAAGAAAGGATGAGGGTGTGGACCCAAGGATATAAGACTTGGCTTCACTGTTTTTATTTTTATATATTAGAATTTTGAGCATTCAACAAAGCAAATCTCAATACGTTCTGCCTAAATTCCTCACTAAGAGGAATGAGCTAGACTTTGTTTACACAAATGTTGCTGAACCCCACCCCCATCCCCCAAACGACCCAGACCACTCTCTTATGCTAATTCCAACATCTAGACCACTCATCAGGTGTGCCAAGCCTGCTATGAAGCAGACAAATACTTTTTCCCCCAAAGGAGCAATCTCTGCACTTCTGGACTGTTTTGAGACACATTTAGGGAACTATCAGAACAGCATAGTGTGCACACACTCTCCTCAGTCATTCACAGACAGGCCTTCTTTCTACATGCGATGAATCACTTCTATGCATGAGCTGATGTACAGAATGGCATGGCAATAAATAATTTCACCAGATTTAGGGGTCTGGGTTGGCATGTTGTGATCATTCTCTGCTAAACATAAACTGCCCTCTGTTTAGATTGTCCAGAGCACCAAGATCCTTGGTGTTCACATCACAGCTCCAACTCCATTTCAAAGAAAGCCCAGCAGTGTCCAATCATCCTCACTGCATCCTACCAAGTTACTACAGAGAGCATTCTAAGCAGCTGCATCACAGATTGGTTTGGGAATGAAATTGTCTCAATCCGCAAGCCCCAAGAGTGGAGAGGTTAAGGTTAAAGGTGTCTTATCAAGTTTCATTTCCACATTATTGCAACTGTGAAGATATTGATACTTCATATTTTTAAGAACAGTGAAATTATACAGATCTGGATAACATTTAAATTATTGAAAGGACGTTTGAGTACTGACTTCACTGAGGTTTAGCTCAAGGAGAAATCAAAGTTGACATGGCCAGGGAGCTGTGAGATAGAACAAACAAGGGCAAACTAGCATGAAAGACTCACTGAATCAACATGCTAATTAATAATTGCATGCTAAATCATGTTCAAATCTGTGATCCTCTAAATAATAAATCAATCAACTCCAGCTTAAAAAGAACCAGCAGATCAGTGAGAGAGTCCCTCTCTGCTATGTCGCTTTCATTCCTGCTCTTTCCTCTTTTCCATTACACTGGCAGGCTACTTTTGCTTCCTTTTTCTCCACAAAAGATTCAGTTTCAACTTTTCTCATGCATGGTCACACACGATGCACTAACCTTGAGTGCACTGTGTGTGTTTGTGGTCACTAAAAGCAGATCAAAGGGGCTCTGTAGATGTATATGGTTGTGTCTGTTTGTTTCTCGCTCTGTGTGTGTGTATATGTGTGTGGACAACATGGAGAAGTGTGTGTGCTTGACTAAACATACAGCACTTATCTTCCAGCATCCACTTACTTGTACCAAACAAACGCACATTAGTGATACATTAATAAATCGTGTCTTTTGGCTGAATTCTTTTCTTTATTGACCCAAATCTAAAACCGAATGGGTTACATGAACACAAGACATTTTAATGTCATGTTTTAATATCATGCTAAAGGTGACACCTAGATGTATTTTATATTGCATGTATTCGTTAAATTAACATATGATAAGGTTAAGGCTGTATTGTTGAACAGGTATATATATTATTGGGTGGTTCAGTTTTCTGTGGTTTCACCACAGGGGGACCTGCAAACTAGAAATGCCACAACCCAAAAAAAAATGACAAATTGATTGTGATGGATTTTACATTTTCAGGAAACCATCAAGTATCATTCGTATCATTACTTAATTACCTAATCAGGTACTATTAGAATTATAATAAATAGTAGCTATGCTGGAATATGCACCAGTTCGGTGCCATCACAGTAAGGTTTAGCTACAACATGGTTCCTGTTTACCAATGGAAAATTGCCTAAAGGCAACTAAACAGTCCATACTTTTACTTCCAACTCACAACTCATAGGGGAAAAGCAAATACGTGGTTTAGTTTTAGGAATACTGCCCTTCAAAATCTTGTTTGAATAAGAAATTTCTGATTGTTCATGTTCACCTTCACAAAATAGTTCTGTCAAAATTAAAGAATCCTTTCAAGAATTTTATGTCAAGGTTCTTTTTTGCTTTTAGATGTTTCTTCACCCCAACATATTTACTTTCCAAAAATGGTTCATTAAAAAAATCATTAAAAAAGTGAATTAAAATTACACACCTAGGTTTCCATTACTGGACAGTATGGACTTGGGAGTAAATGGTATATTTTGAAACTTTAACACTGCTTATGTATTACATTACATCTCTTATCTAAAATAATAATCGACTTGTATTTTCCATTAAATGGCCCTTATCATTCAGAACTGCACTCTGAAATCTCTTAGCTCTACAACTTTTTATAACTTGTTGAAAAAATGTTTTGCTGAGTGCCATGGGCCTGCCTTGACATCTGTGCTGATTATAATCTATAGAAAAGCAGGGCTTCATCAAAAATACCAATTTTCTGACTATCATCCTGCGGGACTGCCTGATCAAAGTGATCATGCATGTGTGAAGAAATGCTTGGTCTCTGAAAATTTTTGTAAATTAAATTTCATTTTCAGCTGCTTCATGTCTCTTGTTGGCAGCAGACAAAATAACACTTTAGGGGCCTTTTTGTTTATTTGCTTTCATGTTTATTAACACACTGCTGTTAAATTTACTGGCAAGACAGGTGGTAGATATGGTTGATTTATGTTTTATTATAGGTTATTAAAAATCCTACATGTGTGCAAACAGGGCATTAAAAAATATCCTTCACAAACTTTGACTGTACTTGTATTTATTCGTTATTATTGAAATGTAATGCATTGTTTCTTGGCAAAAATACACCTACTGCAAAAAGAAATAGTTTCTAAACAAGTCTGGACTTTTTGCCACATGGACAATGTTTTGGCTTTCATTAGAGATGTTCTGATTGAGGTGCATAGATTTTGGAATATTAGTTTTTTTGAATCATTCGTTACAATAAATCAGCTGGACAAGTACCTATTTCTGCAAAAATACATTTTTGGCCAATTTAAAAAAAAATTAAAAACCAACAAACAGTATTCACAGCTTTTTTTATTTTCTACCAAAAATTTGGATAATTTTTAGAAGTATGCGTATATGAACACAGTATCAGCCCCACTCTGAAGCCTGACATATATAAATGACTTCATGTAATTCTGTGTCAGACACCACATCAGCAGTTAGAGAGACAGGTCCGCTAGTTTTAAGTAAGAGTGTGATGTTTTATGCACGCTGTTTGGATGACGTTAGGTGGGCTCCAATTCCAGTTAGCTTTACTTTTAACATATTATTTGTCCTGTTGCAACAAACTCTTTATCCTCATTTAGAGATGAGAATGAACTGAGGAGCTAAATGAGGTGGTGCACAGCAGCCAAAGCACTACAATGTGTGAAGCAGAGACTCAATAAGAAGGGTGGGTAATAGAAAGTGTAAATTATTTCCTAGGGGCGTTATTCTGATTCATCTGTGTGAGGTCCAGCTATTAGCAGTTCACACATCACAAACATTGCGTTAGAAATTAGAGAGAGTAATTGCTGAAACATCGAAAAGCTACTGGAAAAGTGTGAAATATTATAACAGCACTGTAATTATCTAAATTCTTATTATTATTTTTGCCATGATGAAGAACAATATGACATTAATCAGAAAACAAAAATGTGTGGGTGTAATATATTTTATTAGTATGGGAATTATGTACATATTTAAATCAACGTAATGCAAAGCAACTTTTATTAGTACATGTGGTCAAGCAAAACCTTGACCACATCCAAACTTCTAGACCATGAAACACTAATTAATGACAATTGTCCTTCATTCTAACAAAGCAGCAAACAACAACAGACATTTATATTATTAGGTGTGTCAGACGATTTAAAAAAATGAATCTAATTAATTACAATCTGCCTGAATAAGGCACACATTTTGTGTTGTAAAAGTTTTAACAGAAAAACAATTTGTGCACTGTTCATGTGCAGAAATGGTCACAATAAACAAAAGTATGACCTAATATGCTGAGGGGAAAAAAGACTGACAGGACTAAGTCCATCTATAAGGTGCAGTTTAAGACAAAGCACATGGGCATCAGAAGCATGTTAATGTGTGTGCAGGGGAGGGGGTATCCACAGTTGGAATTGGGGAGGGGGGAGTTTGCATCTCGCGTATTTCATTCATACAAACCTGTCTGCTAAGCGTAAACGTTCCATTCACTGGGTCAAGCAGTGCATTCTCCACAGCGTGCTTCATTTTAGAGAGCACCTGTGGCCAGAACCCGATCGGGTTAAAGAGTGACCACAGCATGTGATGAATCACAGTTCTTTTTTTTAACACGTTATTTTTCTGTGATTTATTTATCAAAGTTAACAATATTTTTTTTTTAATTATTATTGTTGTTGGGGGTGTTTTGTTGTTGTTGTTGTTTTCATCATCTCATCTGGTAATAATACAGATCTCATCAAAGAACAGTTTCATCTACTTTGATAATTATGACCACAAACATCCACACACACAGACTTCAACAGCTACAAAACTTTCTGCCTGTTGACCTTTCAATTAAGGAATGCTGGAAGACCCCTCACAACAGAGAGCGAGAGAGAAAGATGATTGCTTTCGATCTGAAGTGACATTCAGACTGTAATGATATCAAATGAAAACAGTGTAAGGAAAGATTAAAGATTACGATGGGAGATGAAGTGAGAAACAGAGGGAGAGATGGAGAAGGGAGAGAGGGAGATAGACGTTAGTGTTAGGCTGAGAGCAAATGAGAACTATGCTCAGTTATCGCATGACTAAATATTTTAGTTCATTTTACACTTTCATGGCTAAACATTTAAAAACAAAATTTTAAAAAATACATATCATTTCTCTATGGCTGTCAAATGAAAGTGTTCATTTCCTAAATTATTAATATGTGTTCACTTTTAGCTTAAACTTTTAAACCATCTAAGGAAATGCAGACGGAATCTGTGCTGCATGCATGTTGGGATGGAACCTGCCATGGAAGCCCTATCATTCAAACACTTTTAAAATCACTTTAAAATCACTGTTGTACACTGAATGTTGCAGTTTAAACTCAAACTTGGAAAATGAACGAAGTAAGTTAGAAGTTTTAACGGGTTAGTACACTACAGCATTGTTAAATTAAGCGACATTCTTATTTCGACTGTGATATTCTGAGACCTCTCCTGCTTTTGCCATTTCAATGTTCACTGTGACTGTTTACAGTTGAGCAGCGAAGGGACTGCATCACATGATCAGAGCATGACTGTGTGTGTGCAGAGTTAAGAATGTCTGTCGAGGAAACTATAATATACCATGTTCAAGCCAGCATAATGTATTTCAGTTTTATACAGCCTCCCTCACTGAATTCTGAATAATTTCCAATGCAGGAGTATTATAGTGCACCAAGCATCTTCCTGTTTGACTACAATAATATTGTTATAATAATACTGTAAAATATATACCAAGACATACAAATTCTTTACCTTTACTGTGAAATCATACCAAAAGTGATTTGGTGAAGAAGGAAAAGACCATGGCCTTCACATTTGAGTTTTCCATTATTTAAATGCCACACTGATGCCATTTATCACTGTAGCAGTAGACTAAAGATTGTTCTTTCTGGAGTATGTTTAAATTATGGGCTACATACTTTTACCTTATGCTTAAGTATTTTGTGAGACTACTATGTGAAGAAAGTGTTTGACTGTTTAATAATTCCCATTTATTCTGACCCAACAGACCCACCCTGCTTTGTGATTATTAACACCTCTCACATTGGAGCTTTACTGCTTCATATTAGAGGATGAGTGAAGCAAAAAGAAAATAACAGAGACTAACACAATTCAGTTGCTCTGCCAGATGCCGGATGAACTCTGTAGCAGTACAACAGTATTTTTCTTCAATTTGTTTTTCAAAAGGTATTGTTATAATAACAATTTACAACTTTTCCAATAAATGTATATTTTTGAAAGAGTGCTTTTATCAGCATTGTTTACAGACTGCACACTCCTGCATCAGAACAATTTCACCCCATTCAATGCAACCATAAAAATAACCCCTATTTTTTACTGGTCCTGTGTGGATCGGCATACCGTGAAAATATTTCATCTTATTCCATGGGAAAGGAGTTCTCTCAAAGTATGGAAACATTTACTGTGTAAAAGCATTGTCTATATTGTATTGGTAATGGCTACATATTTTAACTCAAAGAAACATAAAAAGGATGGAGTAGGGATGTGAACATTTTTTATGACTCAACTCAAGAACATCCAGCACTGAGAATGAAAGTGTTATATGGGCAGTGGCTCAAAATCAGCCTCTTACAGGCAGCTACTTAGAGCCATGAGTGATTCAGTTCATATAAGCCTTTTGGAGCCCAAATGAGGAAAAGGACACACTGTGTGCCAACACTCAGACTCTCTCTCTCCCTCTCAGCACAATTGTTTGCATTTGTATGTACGGTCTCTCTCTGTGTCTGTCACTCACACACGCACACACAGCATGAGACACTATGTACCAACTCTCTGCGGACTAACCAGCTTTAGGCTGAGAACTGTCCTGCATCTTTGATTCAGAATGATGAGTTACCTCGACACAACAAACGCACCACTACATCCTAAAGAGTACATACATACACAACTAAAGATTACAACTAAACTAACTAATTTAACTACTATAACTAACTAATTTAACTAATTTAACTAATTTGTGCTCATATATGTACAGTAAGCCCCCGTGACATTCAAATAGCACCCACATATAGTGAAAAACAATCACATTGCTCTGATGTCGTTAAAAAAAGACCTATAAATGTCCAGTTTTCTAATGTAAAAACGGAATATGCCAACAGCTATGCACCCTAAACACTTCAATGTATTTTTAAACTCAGCTTAACCTATTACCCTTACTATCTTATCTTATATTTACACTGAACTGCTTTGCTAGAATATACAATAGAATGTACAGTAATTTTCTGTAAAATTCATTTTCTTTGGTATAAGCAGGTAAATACCAGTTTTCTAATGTCATTGAATTTACTGTAATAAAAATACAGAGCTTGAAGAACAAAATGAAAAACATGAGAACACTCAAGATGCTCCAAGATGCGGCATTTCACCATTGCAAGACCAGCTTTCTTCGTGTTTCTCTCCACAGCCCCAAAAAGGTTTTATATGGAAATGTGGCTGAATTTTTGTTAATATTGTAACAGAGTTGGGCTGGGGAGGGCTTTCCCAGCATGCATTGCTCACGCCTCTAACTGTTTTTTGTTGTTCTGTGTGTTATTGTGGGGTTATTTTGTGTTGTTGCAGGGTAAATGTGTTTATTATGTGTATTTGGGGTATTTGTGTGTTTTGGGTTGTGTTCGAGGTTGTTTGTGTGGGTTTTAGAGTAGAGGTACACAGGCTACCATGAGTTTGAGTCATGGTAGGTCTGTGTACCTGAGCCGGGGTTTTAGTGTTGTGTAAGCTTGGTGGTGCTGCTTGTAACCCTTTATTTGCCACTGCTATTAAAAGCTCTCAAATAAATCTGTTTCCTCCCTGAGTTCACCAGCTCTTGCGAGTGCTGCATCCTTTCCCTTTGACAATCTCATCCCTGGATTGTTACATTGGTGTCAGAAGTGGGATGGTTATAATGGAGCAGACAACGCTGAGAGAAATTGAAGATATCATCCAGCAATTTGAGGGAGCCAGATCAAGGGAGAACAAGTCCTTCGGAGAAGCAAGACGGCAGAGGGCAGAGCGCGGCAGAGGGTGCTCCAGCTGGTTTCAGCGTCCCCCGGCCAGCAGCGAGACAGCGAGGTGGTCCCGGCCTGCTGGCAGGAGAGGGCGGCGGTAAGGCAAGCAGTGGCTGCCAGAGGATGCCGGTGCGCTCCTCCCAGCAGAGTTCCCGGGGGAGATCCAAGAGGAGCTGGCGTTCCAAGCTTTCCTGCACGGCCTCCAACCAGAGCATCTACCCGAGTATGTGCGGCTCGTTGCACCCAACACACTGTCTGAGCTGGGGCACATCGCATGCAGTGTGCGTAGCCATAGGTAACCGAGTGCTTGAACACCCATTTGTGGTGGGGCCCATCCAAAACAGGTGTATCTTGGGGCTAGACCTGCTACAGCATTTGGGGGCAGTCGTAGACATGGTCGGTTTGACAGTTCGGATCAGGGCCAAACGCCTTCCACTCCATAGTGGGGATCGTAACGGGCTGAGTGTTTCAGTGGCTGAAGGGGTGGGCGTGCAGCCAGGGCTCGCAGTTGGGAGTGTAGTGCAGCCGGGTCCATCACCAAACCAGCAGGTTATCCAGTTATATGAGCGTAGTTG
Source organism: Rhabdalestes septentrionalis (assembly GCA_037832545.1). Taxonomy (NCBI): domain Eukaryota; kingdom Metazoa; phylum Chordata; class Actinopteri; order Characiformes; family Alestidae; genus Rhabdalestes; species Rhabdalestes septentrionalis. Next base: position 3,373 of record JBBMFX010023039.1, on the reverse strand, counting down.
CATAGATGTAAATGGTGACCAGAGGCAGAAACTACGCCAGCTCTTAGACGATTTTGTTTACATTTTCGCAGCGGACGAGAGGGCACTCACACTAACCTGGTCCAACAGTGTATCGACACCTGGGACGTGCACCCCATCTGTCTGCGACCTCGTCGGCTCCCCATAGCCAAGCGGGCCCCCGCAGAGGAAAAGATTCAGGAAGTGTTAGAGTCCGGGGTGATTGAGCCGTCTGGCAGTCCTTGGTCCGACCCTGTAGTACTGGTAAAGAAAAAAGACGACTCATGGCGGTTCTGCATGCACTATCGGCTCCGTAAGGACTCCTACCCGCTTCCCCGTATTGACGAAGCATTAGATTGCATCCCTGGCACTTCCTGGTTCAGTTCCCTGGACCTCCGGAACGGCTACTGGCAGGTGGAGTTAGCCCCGGAGGTGCGACTTAAAACGGCGTTCAGTATAAGGCAAGGCCTTTGCCAGTTCCAGGTCATGGCGTGCGGGTTGTGTAACGCCCCAGCGTAGGACTGGGGGCCGTGTTGTCAAAGACGGAGGGTCAGCTCTTCGCCTATTTCAGACGCTCCCTATTGCGAGTTGCTGGCTGTTGTGGTCGAGCTAAAACATTTCCGTCCGTCTCTTTACTGGCAAAAATTCTGCCTTCGATCGGACCACTCATGACTTGTTTGGCTAATGAGCTTTAAGGAGCCTGAGGGTCAGCTTGCAGTCCTTGAATCTTTGAAATCCAGCACCGCGCTGGAAGGCTGCACGGTACTTCGAGGCGGAGGTATTTGGTGAGTTCTGCAGCCAGTTGGAGATCCACAAGACCCGGACGATGCCCCTCCAACCACAGAGTGATGGTCTGGTGGAGCGTCTTAACCGGACCCTGGCCACACAGCTCACGATTCTCACCAGCGAATACCAGCGGGACTTGGGCCGCCACCTTTCCCTGGTACTCTGGTCCTACCGCACTGCGGTCCAAGAGTGATGTTTGGGCGGGAACTGAGGACGCTGGTGGACTTGGTGTTCGGTGCCCCTCGGTAGTCCGAGGTGCAACAGGTCTAGCCGGACCTGGAATACTTTCACCACCTTCGTGAGAGGCTGCGGGTGGTGCATGGACTGACCCGCCAAGCGCTAGCCGAGGCTGATCTACAACGGCGGATCTACAACGCGCGGGTTCGTGGCTGGGACTTCGTGGCTGGGGAGAAAGTGTGGGTGTACAGCCCTGTGCGGAAGAGGGGGCTGTCCCCAAATCTCATGTCCCATTGGGAGGGGCCGTGCGTGGTCTTGGAGAGACTGGAGGAAGTCGTCTACTGGGTCTGGCTGAGCAGAAGGGCGCGGGTGTAGAGAAACACTTTGCAAGCACAGCAGTGACATTTCTTGTAGTAGTTTTACACACATCTCAGGAGATTCAGGCCCACTCCTCTTTACAGAAATTTAGGGTTTAACTACTTTAGGTTTTTTGGCTGCTGCTGGGCAACCCAAAGCTTGAGGTCCTTCACAGATTCAGTGTTCTGGCTGAGGGAAGGAGGTTCACGTTCAAGATTTTACGGTACATGGCCTCATCATTTGACCCCTCAATGCGGTGAAGTCATTCTGTACCCTTAGGAGAAAAACATCCCCAAGCATAATATTTCCACCTCCATGACCGACTGTGGGGATGGTGTTCTTAAGGTCATACTTAGCATTTCTCTTCTTCCTAAACACGGTGGGTCGAGTTGATGCCAAAGAGCTCGATTTTGGACTCATTTGACCACAGCACTTCTCTGAATTGATTAGATGTTCACTAGCAAACTCAAGATTTTCTGTATGTGTGCCTTCTGGAGAAGGGGGACCATGCGGGTACTGCAAGATTTCAATCCATTATGATATAGTTTGTTACCAATTGTTTTCTTAGTGACTGTGTTCCCAAATGCCTTCAGATCATTAACAAGCTCCTCCCGTGAAGTTCTGGGCTGATCCCTCACCTTTCCCATGATCGTCCTCACCCCATGAAGCAAGATACTGCATGGAGCATCAGACTGAGACCAACTAATGGTCATATTATATTTCTTTCATTTCCGAATAATCTTAACAACAGTGGTCACATTCTCACCAAACTTATTGCTGATGGTTTTGTGACCCATTGCAGCAGGTCTACAATCTTGTCTTGCCTGTGGTGGTGGAGAGGTAGGAATAGAAGAAACTGATTCCATGGACATGTGTGTTTTATATACATAATGAGTTAAGATCAGGAGTGTCTGTAATTGATAGATTGATTGTAGACATGCAGCCAGAGATGGAATTCCAGAATAAAAATATTTTTAAAAGTATTTGTCCGAATACCGTATTCGTAAAAAACACGTTTTTTGTGCCTTTTCGAATACATATACCTATATATATCGTGCCAATAATTATGATTTTTGTATTAATGCCAAAAGTAATTTTATTTTATTATACTGGGCGATATGGACAAAAGAACCCTATCATGATTTTCATGAATAATACTGTGATTTAATTTTTAATCGCGATTTTGACATACAATTAGTGATTTAGACCTTCAAGTGCACAGGAACACATGTAGTGTGCTTTGTATTTTAATAATAGTGTAGATTACAGCCACTATTACTGGAATAGTTCAAGGACATTTTATAGGGATATTTGTCCAGCAAATATGGAATTAATTGGAAAATACCAGGTGCGTGTGGGGCAGACAATCGGGGGGGAAGCACAATTGTAATGTCTTTTTAGGCAGGCCACTGGAAATTATGACACTTTGTTTATAAATGTCTGAAAGCTTGCTGAATGTGATAAAAGTGGTTTAGAGTTGGTTTGATGTTGTTTTATAGTGTATTTTATAGAAATTTGTCATGTTTTCTTGAGAAACATCCCTGTTGTCCAGTTTGTGGGCGGAGTCGGTTGACCTGTCCAGATGTGTCGGCTTGGACGTGACACTCAGAACTCTATGGGCCCGATAATGCACACAGCCACAGCGCACAATAAAAAAAATATTTTTTCATGTGAAGGAAAACTTAATGGAGTCCTCGAAAAATAAAATTCTAAAGTATGTCACATACAACACACCATGATTATTTTTAAAATACATATAATACTTGCCAAACTTAGTTGATTGGAGAAATCACTGATAATTAATAACAAGTAACTGACAGGCAATTCGACCAATGAAAATTGGTCGTTATTTGCAGCTCCTTATTCGAAATATGTGTTCCACCTTAAATGCTGATTTCCAGGCTGCATTATCGCTATTTTGCCTGTAGGGGGGCACCTAACTGAGGCTTACATTCAGAATATTGTTGCCTATTTAAATATACTGTTTCAACATGTAAAGAAATAAAAACATTTTGAATGTTTACATGACAGTGATCTCTTTCCATTCAAAATCCTA
>JBBMFX010023012.1:0-12349 GCA_037832545.1 Rhabdalestes septentrionalis | reverse complement strand
TCAAGATTCAAGATTCAACAGGGGGTTTCAAAACACCTCCACCCCCTAAAATGATGAGAGTTTGCACCAGCAACCTCTCCCCCACCCAAACCCCGCCCCCCAGCCCAAACCCCGCCCCCAGGTGTCCCCTCACATTAAAAATGCTTCTGGCACCCCTGATATTATGTAATAGTTTTCCTGATCTGTGGCTGAAGGACTTCAGAGGGGACCAGTATGTGGATCCGCATGACTAGCAAGACACACAGAAACAAGGAAAGGGTAACTGAAGCACATTTCAATGGAAAACGAGATAAGACCAGAAAATCAGGTTGAATAGGGATGCCAAAACCTTTGCACATGACTGCGTTTGGCAGGGCGCGCAAACATCTGTGAAGCTGTTCGTGCAGGCTTGATCTTTACGACGTCTGGAACAGGCTTGCCTGTCTGATTGGGAATGTAATGCCCATGTTCCGGGTCGTCCCACCCCAAATACTCGAGGCATGACTGTCCTGTTTGTGTTCATTCTGCTCTGAGTCACTCGTCAGATGTCGACCGATGTGTTTATTTTCGCACGCCGAGTCATCTCCTTGACTCCTGCACCAAGGTGCTGCCAGAGTCCTTACTTTTCAGTCCACGCGTGAACAATATGGCCATGAGGGGCAGAATTTATCATGGGTGACACCACAAACGTGCATATATTTGCATACGATCACCCATACCGGCTTAGCCCCACCCACTGCTGTGATGAAGAGGCTGCCCCTGTGGTCATCATATAATTTATGACCCACTAATGCCTTATTGTGTGCTTTGTATTCGCCAAAAACGCCCATAAATTATGTTTACAACCTCACTTCATCCCGTAAAATTGAACCGACTCTTCTCCTTACTGTGCCTTTTGTGACTGATATATGCTAATAAGCTCTTTTCCAATTGGTTGCCCTATACTGTGCTTTGTTAAATAAGCACACTCATTAAAACCTAATCATGGATGGGGAGACATATGTAAATTAAGCGACAAAAAAGGTGAATCGAAAACTAGCGGTATTTGCAGCTTAAAATGGGATTTATGACCTAATATGCTGAGTAGAAAAAATAAAAAATGCTTCAGCAAGAACAATGATCGTTCTAAAATGCAGTTTAAGACAATAATCTATAAGGTGCAGTTTAAGACAATGTACATATAAGCACAGGCTTTTAGAAGCCTGTTCATGTGGGGGGTCCCACTGTTGGGGGGGGTCTGGAACGGGATGAGGTCATGTGGAATTGATAGGGGTAGTGTAGTGTATTAAGGTGGTGTGAGTAGTGCGATGAAGGAAACAAATAAACATTTAAAAATCACTCTTTAAGCCCTTAAATATATAGATAATATTCATTTTTTAAAATGGGGTTCACGTTTTTGAGACGTGTATGATATAAGGCCCACAGTGGGTTGCCTCATGCCTCTAGTTTTGGGGGGTTGAATCTGGGTCCGGGTGTGTGTGTGTGTATGTTCTTCCTGTGGTGGTGTGGGTTTCCTCCCACAGTCCAAAAACGTGCATCAGGTGAACTGGGGATTCTAAACTGACTGTGTGTGTGTGCACCCTGTGAGGTCCCCCATCACGCTCGTAGACCCGCGAATAGGTTCCCAACCCTAATCAACGACCCAAATAACGATTAAGTGGTTACAGAAAATGAAGGACTGCATGAGAGCCTTTTAAAATGTGTTGGGAAAATGTAAGAAGTTTGTGAAACGCTGGGTTTAACTGAAAGCCTATTATGTCTCTTCTCTTTATGTGCAGGGAGGAGTACATGGCGCACTTCGAGCGAAGGGCCCTGCGGGCGTTCTCAGTGGAGCCCCTCCTCCTCTACCCCACCCACTCCCCGGGTTAGCTTGGCTACACCAGCGACACCGAGACCTCCACCATCTGGGACGACGAGAGCAAAGCCACCGACTGGGACCGCCAGCAAGCCCATAAAAACCGCAATCGCGGCGACGCAGGTCCCTCACCCGCCTCGCAGAGGGGTCAAAGAGAGGAACTCTGAGGCAGCCAATCACAGCCAGGGCACACCGTGGCTGATCTGATTGGTTGAACCTAATTTATCACTTTTGGGGGCTTTACTTTTTTCTGAAAACAGAAAACCAGCAATAAAACCAGCAATGAAATCCACTACCGTTTTAAAACACTGAATTCCATTTTTATAACTGAGGTCAGGACATGTTCTATTAAACCATTTTATAAATGCAAATACATATTCTACAGTACCAACGTTTCCCGGTTTTACATAAAAATTCAATGCAAAATATTAAGCTTCCAGATTTACCATTAAAAAGGGAAATTCAAATTTGTAGTTTTCAGTATTTGAAACTTGTACATTGAAAAAATGTGACAAAATAGGCTGATTTAAAATGATTATCAGTTCAGATACAGCTCAACGAAGGCTATCCTGATTCTCTTTAAAAACAGAGTGAGCACTGACACCATGTGACCTTTGCGGTGCAATGCCAAAGTCAGCAGCCCTTTTTAATAACATTAAACTAATAACATTAAAATGTCTTTGTCAGGAGGAGTGACCAGGAAATCCACAAGAACATTTTGGTAAAACTAATATTTATCTTTCTTGAAAATATAAATTACTAGTATTGAAAATCACTGATCCAGGGAAGATTTAATCGTGTGAAATAACTTGTGTGCTGCCTGACATTTCCTGGTCAAAATATGTTTACCATAATTATATCTAGGAAACAAATGAAGTGATTACAGTTATTCAGAACAGACTGAACACCCCCTTTTAAATTACACACTTTATGTGCATTTTTATTTGCCCAGTTATGCAAAGTGGGGTAAAAAACAAATTTCCCCCATTAAAGTCCTCAATATCAACCATTTAGAAGTGTGTTCCCTGTACAGATCATATACTTAAAAATGAAAATATAATAATTATAAAATAATAATTAAACATTTGCCAAAACTGTTGCATTGAGAACACATCTTTTAACTTGACTACATTAAAAGCCTTATCGCTGCAAAGAAAGACCAGTCCAAACCCCCACATACACGGTCATAATTAGTTTATTATTCAAAAAAGCACTGGCAGTTTTACTTTTATTGTGGTTTGAGGCAAACAATGAACCAAAGTATTAAAGTTTCATACCTCAAAATAAGCTATGGAAGGGAAAAAAATTTAATCACACACAAATAATAGCATGTAATAAATTAAAAGCGGAATACAAAATTAAGAAAAAAAAATCATAAAAAATACAAAATAAAGCATGCTTACATGTCGGTGCTGCACATGAAGAATGGAGGTTTTCAGCATTTCAGTTTTAGACACCTGAGGAGATACATCAAAGCTCATGGTCCAACTCACCCACCCTACCCCATTTTACCCCCCCCACCCTACCCCATTTTACCCCCCCACGCTGAGACAGGCCTGTCTGAATGGGACGTCCTGACGGGGTGGTAGTGTGATAACTGGCCGAGAATGTTAACATTGAGAAGATGAGCATTGGGTTTAGTGTGTCGGAGAAGAAAAATAAAAGCGTATAGTTGGACAAAAAGGTCAGACAAGGCAGAGATTGTATCGACTCCACGCAAGAAGGCTTCTGAGGTGACCTTTCCTCTCTCCACACTGTTTCCACTCCTGACCCAAACACAAGAGTTCAGACAAGACCATAATGATGCAGCATTTGAAGCCCCTCCCCCCAAACCCTCCCAAAGAACCCCTACAGTGTACTAGCTGTCATTACTGCTAGCATTACCACTAAGCTAAGTCAATCATATGGACTTCACTCTATACTACCTAGGAGGCTTACTTTCCAACTGAACACTGTACCCAGATCAGCCAGAGGGGATCAAATCGACTAGCTGGGCCCTAATTAGACAAGGCTAACTAGCGCCCCCTAGTATCTGTCCATTATAACTAACACTGGCATTTCTAGGTGAAGTGTCCCACTTACATCTGAGCACTAATACACAGCACAAAGCAGTGGTGCCTTTTCAAAAAATAAAAAAATTATTAAAAATATAAAAAAATAATAAGATACATAGAGAAATTCAAGGCATACACAAAAAGGAATGCAGCAAAAAAAACGAGAGGAGGGCAAGAGTCAGACTTGTCCCATTTGGTGGCATTTACTGGTTAAGCGTCCACTGTGGGTCAGCTGGATGTGGGAGGGATATCAAATGCAGGGTTGGTTCTGCGGCAAAAAAAGGGGGCTTTGTAAAAGCGGCAGTGGAGTGACGCAGCAGCCCGGCGGTCCCGAATCGTCAAGAAACAGATACAAGGCCGCAGCAGCCGAAAACAGGGCGCCATTGACGCGTCTGCCAAAACCGGGACAACAGATCCAAAGACGACTCGAAACCAAAGGTCGGACACATTGAACTTAATGAGGCCCAGCGAAACCCACGCAGATTCAGAAGAGCTACCTTTTTGGGGGAGGGAAAAACACTATGGCTTCCCATGAAGAAACTGCTTTTCCAAGAAAAAGAAAAGTCCAAAGCTTGTGGTTTTTGTTCGACTGCAGATACACAGAACACCACTGGCTTTCCTGACCGTATGAAGGAAGAGTTCGGTGAAAAGTCTGATTTTCCGATTACCTAATTGGTCCAACAGACAATGCCTGTTTAAAGTCTAGCTTCCTCAGCTTAGCGTTGGAGCTACATTGATAATGAACAGTAAACAGTCACCTATATTGTTCCCATTCAAATACATCAACCTGCTCAACACCTTGCAGGGACTTCACTAAGGCAGACTTGTGGAAGTAGCTCACAACTGCTTTGTAAAGCGAACCATTGCATAATGACTAATTCATCCTAAAGTCATTTGTTTTTAGCTCATAGCTAGTCATACTGTGTCCCAACTACATCCACAAATCTGCGCAACCTCAGTGAAGAGCTTTATGCGGTTTGAGAGACGTTTTTGGACAGGGGAGATTTTAGTGACTACTGAGTTCTTGCGTTTGTAATCAGAGTAGCATTGCGGTTGTGGTCACAAGTCAAATAAGCGGCATTTCAATACCAAAAATATCTTTGCTGATCTGCCTCAACTGGGATACGGCGAAAACTTTTTTCCCTGCTTAGCCCAGATTATGCTTTCACCGAACGTCTTCTTTAAAGCCGCTGCACTCTTGGGAGCTGCCAGCAGCCCCCAGCAGCTGAGCTTGGATTGGATTGCATGATATGAAGTTGGAACAGGTACTAGCATATTATTATTACAAAACTGTTGTTTTTTTTGCTCGAATGCAAAGGGGAAGACATCAGAAAGCTGTAGGGGAGGCCCCGACGAGGGACCGTCTACGAGGAATGGAGGCCCGTTTTAAAAGGCAAAGCTTGTGTACCTGGAATTAGTTTGACAGAAGAGAAAAATTACTAAAACACACACAAACACACACCCACACAAGAAATGAAAAAATTCAAACAAGTCCATTCTTTTTTTGTGTGTCCTTTAGTCCTTTCTCGCACTTGTCCAAGCACTTGGAAAAAAGGTGCATAACAGACTAAAGCATCGGGTTTATTGTGACAGGTCTTCCAATTCCACAGTGTTCCTTTATTTCCCTGTAGAAGTCCATTTTTATACAGTTTTGCCCATCACACTAGCAGACAAAAATACCATCGTCGACACCTATAAGAAAAGTGCAATATTGCATAATGTGTATTTTCTTTAGTTGAGGAAATAACAGTAAAAGAAAAAATGTGCCTTGCGGCCAACATCGCGTGTAGAAAGTGTGTAACGGTAAACAATGGTGCAAAAGAAGTCGGACAGGTTTAAGGCTTTCTGAGATTCCTGATGTGTTGTGTTGTTCGCTGAGATCGACATGAGTTTTGGAGAGAGCCTGCTTTGCCGCTCTCTCTGCTACGTACACACATGGGGAGGCTCGGCAGACGAGCGCCCCTCCCCCCACACACAAACAAACAAACATAAACAAGCAAGCAGCACTAGTCTATCCATTAGAGCAAATATGTGCTCTGCATCCATCTAAATTCAGGTCTAAAACCCAGGCCTCACTCCAGGTCATTTATAGATCATCTCTACTGTAGAAGCTTTAACCATAGATATATATTTATATATACACACACACACACACGCGCATACACAGTCACAAGCCATTTGCAACACTATCGGACATGGTGCTCCATGTCTGTACATGAGGATATTCTGAGGATAAGTAAAAAAATGATTTATATGAAGAAGAAAAAAACCAATATGCAAATGACCTAAAAATAACACCTTTCAGTTTCCATGGAACTTCAGTGTCAACTCTAATGGTGTGTACATGTGTGTGCACATATACAGGTATCTATACATACACACTCTTGCATGTGTGTATGTATATGTATGAATATGTATACACATATACATATATCACACAAACACACACACACACACACACACACACACACATATGCATGTGTGTCTATGTATACATGATTGTATACACACATCTGTAATGTATACACACACAATTGCAAATAAAAATAACTTATTACAATACTAGACAAAATATGATGGTTCCTCACACTTTATAGGCTGTATTTCTATCCAAACAAAACATTTCTGTAAGCTTTCCGCTCTTGTCCTCACGTTTTCCTTACATTTAGCATAGGTGGGAATCAGCTCTCCCACCTGTACGTGAGCAGTTACATGTAAACCAATGGTGAGGATGCACAAATTGAAGGATTATGAAAGTTCAGTGTGTCTTAACGACTGTGTTACAAGTATTGCCTAATCGTTTCCGCGATCAAAGTCTTACACAATCCCCACAATTCAGTCCCACTGCTGAGATAGGAAGAAGTGAAAACTGAGCACCAGTGAATGCCTGCTAATGTCAACCCTGTTACCAGCCAGGCATGATGGAGGAGGGACAGGGGAGGCAGGGTGAGTGTGCAAGATACCTGCTTAGACCTGGAATGACTTAGCAAAGTAGAAGTGTCCGTTAACAGTGGCCTAACTTTATAAATAAATCAGATTTTATTTTAAAAAAGGGGGGAATATTTTGAGAATCTTAAACATGGATGAGAAGTCATGCAACTGAATTGGATGTCGGAATCGAAGGCAGCGAGGACTGTGCTGCGGTGACCATCTTGTTGGTTTGGAGCGACGTCCATCAAGTAGCGTTTTGTGCTTTCGATGAGGGGGACCCACGCATCATCAGCCCCACGTCCAACTGAACCGCACAATACCAAGGGTGCAGCAGATATGGCACCACTCATCAACCATGCTTGAGTTTCAACTGTCAGACATGAGGGGGAATGTGGTCGTTTTCCTCCGACTGCCATGAATGGACATCGTTGCCGGACGGTCTGGGAGGACCAGAACACGAGGCGAGGAGCTCCTCCCAAAAACCGTTTCAGCCCAGGAGAGATAACGGTGGTTTCTCAAAGCAGAACTACTCCATATGTTTCCTATTGGATAGGCTTGACTAATCCGAGATGTTCTGCTTTAAGAAATACCTCACAGATGTCAAAAGGAGTCTTGGAGGGGGTTGGGGTGATGAAGGGGTAAAAAAGTGGGCAAAGGGGCCTGACTGAGGTCAGGAGGGAATGCCAGAGGAGAAGTGAAGTGGACTGTGGTGCGGCCTCATTGAGACTCCAGCCCGACCACTGACACTCCTTGGTACGAGCCCTTGCGGCTGATCATGGAAGGCTGGAAGTCGGGGTGGCGGCGGGCGTGCTTGATAAGGTGGTCGCTGCGCATGAAGCGCTTGTCGCAAAGCGGGCACTGGAAGCGCTTCTCGCCCGTGTGAGTGCGGAGGTGGCGGGCCAGCTCGTCGGATCGGGCAAATTTCTTCTCACAGCCGATCCAGGTACAGGGAAACGGCCTCTCGCCTGCAAAACAAGGGGGGATGAGATATTATGGGTGGAAGATATGACAAAAGTATTTCATTATGATTATGTTTTTGTAGTTAAACATGCAATTGGTCTGTGTTCTTTCCACTGTCACTTTAAATTGCTGAAATCAGGACGGTACTTTAGATGTATTAAAGGGGACCCATTTTTTCTTTTCTATCGAGACCCCGCCCACTAGCCCGGTGCTTGCCACGCCTTTCAGCCACCATCTTGGGTCTTTCTAGCTTTATGTGCTTAAGTCAGCTATGCCTGACCATTGCAGTGGCAAACTCTAGCTCAAAACACAATAAAACAACCTCCGCAATTGGATAAGGCAAAGAAATAATGTGAAAATACACCAATCGTGGTGTAAAGTGCATTTGCTCTGTGTCCCACTGGGGGTCAAACATCTAGGATATCGTCTGTTTTCTGCACTTTCCACATGTGTTAAGTGTCCCAATATTTTTGTCCACCTAATGTATCCCTCACGCTTTCTCCCTCCCTTCCTTCAGCCTGGTCACCATACAGGCTAGGGCCACTGTCACAAGCTGAAGGGATGGAAGGAAAGAAAGAAAGAAATGATTTCACTGGTTTTATCCAAAGCAGCATTTAAATGTGTTCTAATGTAAAATCCAGAATTTAAACACACAGGTTAAGCATGGGATGTGTGGGGTGTGGTCAGCAACAGCTTATTTGCATAAAAGGCACAGGGCCTGAAACAGCTCGTTTTGCAAAGGACTGAATCTGTGAAGAATAAAGTTGGTGAAATCTCTTTATGTGAGAGTGATTTTGTGAAAAGAACTTCACGAACATGTTTTTAAAGCCCATAAACCTATAACAGGTCCCCTATAAGAGAGGCTCAGAAGGAGCTTCTATCCTCAGGCCATGATACTCTTCACCAGGACACAACACACTGTTGTACTTTACTGTACTAGCTCATTGTGCCTCACCAGCCTGTACACCATCTGCCTCACCACATCCCACTTGCCTCTCTACCTCACTGTACCCCACCTTCTTCTCGAATTCAGTGCATCCCAACTGCTTCTCTACATCAATGTATGCATTTCCCATCTGCCTCCGTACCTCACCGTATCCCACCCGCCTCGCGACCTTAGCAACCTCCGAACCTCACCATATCTCACAAGCCACTATACTTGACTGTACCTCGCCTGCCTCACCTGCCTCTCTACCTCACTGTACCCTTCCTGCCTCTCTACTTCACTGTGTTTCACTTAATTCTCTACTCACCGTATCCCACCTCCCTCTCTACCTCACTGTACAGCACCTCCCTCTCTACTTCACTGTATAGCACCTCCCTCTCTACCTCACCACATCCCACCTACCTCTTTACCTCACCACATCCCACCGACCTCTCTACCTCACTATATCCAATCTCCCACTCTAATTCACTGTACTGCACATCCCTCTCTACCTCACCACACCCCACCTACCTCTCTACCTCACCACACCCCACCTACCTCTCTACCTCACTGTACAACACCTCCCATTCTACTCACCATATCCCACCTCACCATGTCTCACCTGCATCTCCAGGTCACTGTATCTCACCTGCACTTTTTACTACATAATCTATTCTATACATTTGCACACTTCATGTTTTTACACATACATGTTTGTGGCACTCAATTATTTGAATATCTTTTCAGCATATCTTCATTACTTAGTTCCAGCCTTAATTTCTCTTTAATTTATTGTAACTATATTGTAGTCTCACAGAGGTTACATTTCACTACATGCTGTAGCTGCATAACTGAATATGTGACAAAGAAAACTGAATCCATGACATGCCTAGGAAAGCATATTGTGATTATCACATTAACAATAAATAATATCATATTGTACAGCCCTAGATGGCGTAAAGGACTGCATTATCCCTTACGATGTGTTTCAATAAATGAGTCATGTTTCCACACATGTCCCAGTAATACTCTACATTCCTCACAGTAAATACCTCATACCTCAGTTTGTCCTACTTATCCTACACAAGCATCCAACACTCAAGTGTGCTTCCCTTAGACAAAAATACAAAGTGATGCTATAATATGGTATTTGAATATACAGTGCTGTATAACACCTTTATAACAATGTATAATCATCAGCTCAGCAGAAGCAGTACTGGAAAATACTTCCATTAGAATGTGGACATTTGCGATGCTGTTGTCTTACACTGATCTCTAACCCTACAGTTAAATATAATAAGTCTCTGATAAAATTAAGGTATGAAATTTGATTGCAATGTACATTATATTTCTAACATGTGACAACATACCTCAGTATATTATCTGGATGAGAAATGTCAGCCATCCTAGATTACTGTTATTATATAGAGGAGTCCACCACATTACTACTTTAAGTGTCCCAAACAGGGATCAAAATGCTAAAATTGGGATCCTGCCAATTTCTCCAACCAAAAGAATATATAAATAAATGATACGGACAAAAGTATTGGTACACCTGACCATCACACCAACTAAGATTTTGATGACAATGCATACATTCAAATCCATAGATTTTAATATTGACTTAATACCGTGTATGTCAGTGATTGAATTAGACATCTCACAATGTGAGATGCTGGCTGTGGTCATCAGATGGAGCAGGAACTCTGGGGGTGTAAAAATTAACTGAACAATCATGATGTTTTAAAGCAGAAATGTGCATTGCCTACACCTTTTTACAAAAATTCTTTTGGAAATAACAGGTCACTTAAATTTAGTAATTAACAGGTGTGTCCCAATACTTTTGTCCATACAGTGATCCCTAGAATTTACAAGCCACCTGAATTCAGTGATTAACAGGTATTTCCCAGTATGTTTCTCCATATAGCCTACGTATTTATAAAATAGGTTTGCCTCAAAATTTTGTCCATATACTATACGTCAGTCTGTAATTTACAGGCCACCTGGATTCAATAATTAACAGGTGTGTCCCAATATTTTTGTCCATCCAGTGTGGGTGAGGACAGCACCCCCCACGGCCGGGCTGGAGTTTCATATGCAAATTCTGAGTCAGTCACAATTTTGGTCCTCCCTCACTCCTTCTCTTCTTTGTTCATTAATGTCTTTGTTCAGGAGCCCGGCGGCGAGTCTTTCTCCCTTTTTTTAGCTCCATAACAGCTTTACAATGGCGAAAACTGCCCTTTTATTTTACAAATGCACTTTTGTATACGTCTGAACGGGCTGGGCTGAGGAGCCGTGAGGAGAGTTCCCTGACGACAGGACAACAAACGGCCCTCAGCGAAAACGTACCTCAAAAACTCCTCTGTGCTCATTATACACTTTTACACAAATAAAACCGATAATTTCACTAAACAGTGAACACATTGCTCACTTTACCCGTATAAAGGTCTCGCACAGCACTATGCTGTGGGCTTATTTCAGTGTTTTGTTTTTTTTTACACCGTGCGCTCCTGAATATCAGGTAAAATATTATAACACTCGAAAACTATCCGTGTTACAGCCTGCCTCACACAACATAAGACAATTAAGCGGTGTTTATGATGAGATAATTCGGGTTAGAAGTAGTGAGCACACTAAATATCCCTGACAGGATGAACACACAAGTGGAGATTTGGAGCACAAAAACCTAAGAACTTGCTTTAGAAATACACCTAGAAGGATTAATTATATGCGCCAACGCTCCCCCAGACAACAACATAAAATGTAATCTATTTTAGAGGGGCGTATGGTTAAAGTTGTGTTTATGATTAGAGAAGTCTGTTTAGCAATTGTTAGCTTACAAAATATCCCTGAGATGATAAACACATACGCGATATGGAGCACAAACACGAAAAAATGGCTTTAAAGATACACCAAGACGAATTACTCATGTGCCTTGCAGTGATCAAAGCTCCCTCGGACAACACAACGCATTATTGAAGTGTTTATACTCTTTTTATAAGTAAAATGTCTGTAGTTTATGTTTAGAAAGTCGCTTTAGCAGTAGTTTATACACTATATAATCCTGAGAGACTAAACCTACACAGAGCATATGTAGACATCGAGCACACAAAAGTGATTAAAATACACATAAACTGATTAATTATGCGCCTATGCCATGTTTAGTGTTCAGTCTGTCGTTTCTTGCGTCAGGAAAAGTGTTCAGCCTGTAGTTTTCTAAACAGTGTTTAGTCTCGAGTTTCTCTTCGAGTTCGGGCTGTAGTTTCTTGTGTCAGGTTTTGTTTTTAGTCTGTAGTGTATTGTGTCATGTGCAGTCTGTAGTTTCTTGTCCTGTTTAGTGTTCAGTCTGTAGATCCTTATGTTAAGGTTCAGCCTGTAAGGTGTCATGTGCTGTCTGTAGTTTCTGGAGTATTGTTTATTATTCAGTCTGTAATGTCTTATGTCGCGTGTAGTCTTCTGTCTGTAGTTCCCTTTGTTGTGTTTAGTGTTCAGTCTGTAGTTTCCTTTGTCGTGTTTAGTGTAAAGGTAAAGTGGCATTTAATGACGAACCACTTACAATCATTAGTTACAGGGACAGCGCCCCTGGAGCTGGCTAAGTGTCTTGCTCAAGGACACAATGGTAG
This sequence comes from Rhabdalestes septentrionalis, assembly GCA_037832545.1. Taxonomy (NCBI): domain Eukaryota; kingdom Metazoa; phylum Chordata; class Actinopteri; order Characiformes; family Alestidae; genus Rhabdalestes; species Rhabdalestes septentrionalis. Next base: position 22 of record JBBMFX010023012.1, on the reverse strand, counting down.
AAACTGGTGGGGTTAACATGCG
>JBBMFX010023011.1:0-26596 GCA_037832545.1 Rhabdalestes septentrionalis | reverse complement strand
ATAGTGATAAATATACAGGTGCAGTATATATATATTAGGGGTGTGCAAAGCGGCTGCTATTCTTATCTGTAGTTATATGTGTTAAAAGGGAAAATTATTCGTATTCGTATTTGTATTTGAGTAAAGTTCATAAATTCGTCCGCTGCTCCCGAATCTATTAGTAAAATTGAGTAAAACGGGCGGTCGGGGTGGAAGCGGCGTATCTACTCCTGAACGCGCTGGGGTATGTGGGGGGGTGGGGGGGGAGGGGCGGGAGTATCTACTCGCGAGGGTGATATATATCGAAAAGGATACTGACAATGACATTATAAAATTTCTGGAAATCCAATGTTTCTCTGATTTGTATTATGCGATAGAAATTAAAGTTTTGATTTTGCTTCAGTTGAAACTTTTGAGAACATATGTGGTCATATAAAAAGGTCATATAAAAAAGTACTTTTAAATTAATTGTTTCACAATGCGAACATATAAATTGCACATAAATGAGTCATTCTTAGGTCTGACAGAAATACACTGTAACAATGACAAGGAGTCAGGTTGACTAAGAATAGGGAGTTTTATGACAGAACAATATTTCCTTCAGTGAATTCTAAATCAGGTTTACTGTTTTCATTTAAAACTTTGCATCATTTTTGCTGTGTGTTGGAGTAATTCATAAAGCATAGGTCATGTTGAAGGCTTAAACCAAAATATTAAGTACAGTGAAGTCTTTAGTAAAACTCTGTCCACCACTCTGAAACCGGTTTTGTGTTGTACACTGTACAGTAATACTGTATACCTTATACATTCACAACCCAGACACCAAAAGGGGTCTGAGGTTTTTTCAGTATTCCAAATCATTTGGGTTTAGCTTCTCAGTGAAAAATGTTATGTTACAACGTACTGTTAATTACTTACAAGATCTCAACACATCTTTTCAGTGATTCTCACTTCTGTTCTGCAGTTCACAATGTTTATCTGCTGCACGGTCGTCATTACGATGATCCAGTTCTGTAACTTCTGCCAGCTGAGTTTCTGGATGCGCTCGTCCCTGGCCACGCTGGTGGGGCTGCTGCTGCTGGCTGTATTGTGGAGCCCCTCTTTCAGGTTGGTTCTTCAAAACTCGCAGAGTTTTATGGGATGAAACGAATTTGGTTATGTGAGTGTAGGTTGAGAAAACACCATTTTTAATTATATGTTTTGCTTTGACCCTGAGCAATGCTGATTGTAAGAAATAAATTTTGAGTTATTATGCTTACTGCTGTTTCCCATTCTATTTCAGCACAGGGGAACATTTATTCCTCAGGTGAGTGTTAAATTTTATAACCGCATGAAAAGCGAAGGTTAGTGTTTCCTGTTTAGTGATGTGAACTCGTTATACTGTTAGATCTCTTATGTTGTCCATACTCTGAGACTGCAGGGTTGGTTAACCTGTCTCTTGGTGTTTCTTCCTGTGGCCTGGGTGTGCCGGCTCCACCGACAGCAACAGCAGTGCAGTGCAGTCCTACATGGAGCCTGGGGTTCATTTCCAGAACGTGCTGGGCTGTGAAACCACGCTGTCCTTCTTCCTGCTTTTGCTTCTGGTCTGGTTCCTGAACCGCGAGACTGAGGTGAGCTACAGGCTCCATTACCGCGGCAACGTGGAAGCGGACCAGCACCGCATTAAGATCCAGAACATGAGGGACCAGGCGGACTGGCTCCTGCGGAACATCATCCCCATCCACGTGGCGGAGCAGCTCAAGGTGACTCCAAGCTATTCGAAAAATCACGACAACGTGGGCGTCATTTTCAGCAGCATCGTAAACTTCAGTGAGTTCTACGAGGAGAGCTATGAGGGCGGAAAGGAGTGCTACCGAGTGCTGAACGAACTCATCGGGGACTTCGACGAGCTCCTGGGCAAGCCGGACTTCTCCAATATCGAGAAGATCAAGACCATTGGCGCCACCTACATGGCAGCATCGGGTCTCAGCACACAGCACTGCGGGGATCAGGCCCACCCGCACGCCCACCTTCGTGCTCTGTTCGACTTTGCGCTGGAAATGATGCGCGTCGTGGATGACTTCAATAAAAACATGCTGGGTTTCAAATTCAAACTGCGCATTGGGTTTAACCACGGGCCTCTCACGGCCGGAGTTATCGGCACCACCAAGCTGCTGTACGACATCTGGGGGGACACGGTGAACATCGCAAGCCGAATGGACACGACCGGAGTGGAGTGTCGCGTCCAGGTGAGCGAAGAGAGCTACTGCGTGCTCAGTGAAATGGACTATGAGTTCGATTATCGAGGCACGGTCAATGTGAAGGGCAAGGGCCAGATGAAAACCTTCCTGTACCCGAAGAGCGGGGACAGCGGCGCTGTGCCTCAGTACCAGCTATCCGTCTCACCGGAGATCCGGGCGCAGGTGGATGGCAGCATCGGTCGCTCTCCCACTGATGAGATCACTAACGTGCTGCCCGCCATTGGTAGTGGCGCTGGAATGTCGCTCTCTCTGAGCTCAGAGCTGGTGAGGCAGGGAGAATCTCTCAGAGAGTCCAGCGACAAGATATCCAGCAGCGAGGCTTTCCCGAAGTTTCACACCCGGCACCCAGCTTCGGCTGGCTGCTTAACATCCATGTTAGAGACCGACGTGAGTGGAGGCATGACCGTACTCCTGAAACAAACAGACGCAGCCTTAATTACTTCCACTCTGACTTCCTACCAGATCAGGCCTTGTGGAATTAAAGGGACTTTAGTAAAGGACAAAAAACAAGGGTCCATTTTGGAACCCACCCAACTTTAGTACTAGGTGAGTATTTTGCAGTAAACAACTGGCAACCTAGAGGCGGCACGGTGGCGCAGGGGTTAGCGCTGTTGCCTCACAGCAAGAAGGTCCTGGGTTCGACTCCGGGGTTGGGCTCAGGGTCTTTCTGTGTGGAGTTTGCATGTTCTCCCCGTGACCGCGTGGGTTTCCTCCGGGACCTCCGGTTTCCTCCCACCATCAAAAATGCGTGATTTGGGATAGGTTAATTAAGCACACTAAATTGCCCCTAGGTGTGACTGTGAGTGTGAATGTGTGTGAGTGTGTTGCCCTGCGATGTGCTGGCCTTCGCCCTTAACAGCTGGGATAGGATCCAGTAACACCCCCCCACCCCCACCCGGACCCTGAGTGCGGGATAAAGGGGTAGAAAATGGATGGATGGAACTGGCAACCTAGACTTTTATTACGCTTTTCCAGGGAAATTCATAAAATTCTGATTTATATACTTTCACATTACGCTGTAAATACTGAATTGAATTTCATCCATTGGCAGTAGAATTGCTCCAGTATATTTTAGTTTTAAAACAAATTTGCTGCTGAAACTCGCGGGATGACAATTCTATAATTATACAGAGTCAGTCTGTTTAAGATCGCTGTCCATGTACAAAACAAGACACCTTAGCCAGAATATATGATTATTCCAGGCTCTGAGACTGCAAATCAGACAGTAATCCAACGTCCGACTAGTATCTCCCTGGATATATTTTTACAGCAGTCTGTATTTGAGGATTTCAGGCTATAGTTGCAGGGTTTCTTACAGAAGTGTACAGCGATTTCTGGTGTGTGCTTTTGTACTCCCAGCTTGCAGAACAGGCATGCTTGCGTGATTGTGTGCTTACGTTTGTGTGAGGTGCAGATTTAGTTCAGTGAATACACACTCTCAGATTACCCACATCTTACCTTCTACACACGCTGGTTATAATCCTACAGTTCTTTTCTCTTTTAATGAAGTGCCTAGCGACAAATTGTGCCCGAAGCATTTCTGAAAATTGAAGTATATTTAGTAGTTACTCGGTTAAACCATTAATGGGTCCTTTTGTGTTTAAGTGTTACATTTTTTTCATTGCCACTTTTTTAACATTTGAAATGCCTACCGTTGCATTTGTGATTGTAAACATTTTTAAGGGTCTAAAGTGGCAAAAGGTCTGTAAACACGTCGTCACGCCTCACTCCATGATTTGTTTATGTTTACCCCATTTTCTGTTTATGTTCTGCCAAGGTTTACCCCGTGAAGTTCCTGCGTTTATTTACATTTGAAGCTCCGCCCCTTACCTGCTTCCCTCCTGGTTTACCTGTCAGTGATTTGTAATCCCGCCCCGTGTCCTTTGTTTTGATTCACCTGAGTGTTTAGACACCCGTTTTCATGTTCTGAGTTTGTTGGTCAGTCAAGAACTCTGTTCTCTTCTGGTTGTGTTCCTTCATCTTGTGTTCTGGTCTCAGGTTGTCAGTTTAGTGTATATTTCTTATTTATTTTATGTTGTGTTTTGCTTTGTTTAATAAACTTCTCCATCTGCACGTGTGTCCGCCTCAAGTCCTCACTTACAGGGTCTTACTTACGGGGATTTAATTCAGCATAAACACAGAGTGCCTTCGATTGTACTCAGATTATACTCTTTTACACAGAGACACAGAAAAAATCAGGGATACATTACAATAATGATCATGACTCATCTCAATGATAAACTATACACTATTTTCAGCTCTGTCACTCATAAAGTGAATCACGTCAGACTTTAATTAAAAATATGAAAATATTGAATGTAAGAATATGTTTGGCTCTTACAACATTATGTAAATGAGACAGTAATGATTAGCAGATGTTGGGTTGGAAAACAAATATTTAAGCTTGTACTAATAAATTATTTTTGCAGAAGTGACAATAATTTTTGCAGAAAGAACTTACAATAATAATAATATTTTAGCAAATTTCACACCAAATTCCTTCCTGGCCATAGCTACGGAAATAGCCAAACCTCTTGTTTTGGTTTCTATATTACTCCATTCTTCATTAATCTCAAAGAAAAGCTGATAAAGATCTCTCATTTTAAGTGCAGGTACATTTAAAACAGATCAGACATGCACGATTGCAGACACAAATTTCAACAGAAAACACAGCTGTACAAGATGCGCCCATGACATCAACAAAAGTTACATTAAAAGAAAATATAAGAACAGCACTGGTAATTATGTCAATTGCCAAAGGCTTAATTGTTTTGTCTCATTTCCTATCGCTTTTGTGAGCATGCAAATTAAAAATTTACTACGTGAACTTTTTAAATGTGTTAAAGAAATGTATTAAATTATTGGATGACACAAAAACGGCAGTAATGATCCCAAGACTTCAGACACAAAGTCTGCAAATTCCACTGAAAACAGTCTGGAAATTGAAGTCAATACAGGAATCATGAATCACCTCAAGGAGTTCCCTCATCTTAACACAAATATGGAGAGTTTCCAGCTCCAAGCTTCTAGGAACCCATATCACCGGGGACCTCAATTAAGCAACTGACTTCTCTGTTCAAAAAGTTTCGAAAGTTTCTCTACTTTTCAAGGTTATTCAATTAAACCAGCCTGTCTGTGGTGCTGCCTGTGACCTTCTATCGCTGCTCTGAGAGTTAACTGACAAACATCACGGTGTCTCAACTGCTCAGCAAACTGGAGAGTCTTAAACAGCCCAGAAAGGAACTGGTTTCCTCCTGCCCTCGCTGAAAAACACCTTCAGATCATGGGTTCTCGGCAGAGCAAGCAGCACTGAACCATGAGACTCACCCCGCCAACATCTGCCCTCTCTGATGCCTGACCTTAAAGACACTTACCACCTCATCCTCAATGTCATCATATCACCAGATGACTACCAACTGCAGCATTGGATTCCTAAATGTCTCAGCCTGGGGCGGCTTGTTCCCAAAAAACGGCCCTGGACTTCCTCCACCAGCTCGTCATGTGAAAGGATGGTTGGATTTTACACCATACAAATTATTGCATTTGTGCCCTCTGCTATTGGTAGGTGATATCTCAGTTAAGAGTAGTTCAGATCAACATTAATTAGTCCAACAAATGGGAATTTGGCTTTGTCACGACAGAAAGTGGGCAAAAATTAAGAGCAGCAAAAATGAGGAAAACAATAGAATAGAATAAAGTAGTCTGCATTTCTGCAGAGAAAATGCAAAGTGCTTGCTCAAAAATGCAGCAGTCCACTGACCCTTCATAGCAACAGCCTTTCATGCCTTGACAACCACCCATAAACTTCATAGCAACCACTTCCTACACCATAGCAAAAGCCAAAAACTGCTTAGAAATCACCTCCGGTATCAAAGCTATGACCTAGCAACACCCTAGTATGACATGGGTGGAGGTAGCTTAGTGGGTAGGAATCCTACCTCCAGCACCACCACTGGGTCCCTAAGCAAGACCCTTAACCCCAAGTTGCTCCAGGGAGACTGTCCCCTGTAGTTAGGAATGGAAGTCGCTTTGGATAAAGGCATCTGCTAAATGCCGTAAATGTAATAGCAACTGTCTTAAAACTCCATAGCAACCACTTCCTACGCCATAGAAACCACATTTTATACCTCAACAACCACCCAAAAACGTCATAACAACCACCTCTGACACCATGGCAACTGCCTGAATACTGCCTAGCAACAATGTTGTACACCATAGCAACCACTTGTTATACTTTAGCAACCACACAAACACTGCATATCAACAACCTTCTACACACTACCAACAGTGTGAGTATATTTGTATGTACATGTGTGTGTTTTCAATACATTTGTATGACAGCTGTGTCCCTTTGGGACATTTGTCCACATTGTTCAGTTTACACATGTGTGTAATTGGGGGCGTGGCCTGAGGTCTCATGTGAAGTTTCATAAGGTTTGTTCTCTGTGTTGTGCCTGTAAGTCTCAACACATGAAACTGCATTCAGTTCAATGGGGTTAAACATTTATAGAATGGGAAAAAAATGGATGAGCTAAAGAAAAGGAAATGACGAGTGCAGGTCATCACCGACCGTGTTTGTGTGTCAGGGACGTTGGCCTGAGGGATCACATGAAGTTTGGTTGGTTTCGGATGAAGCGTGTCCGAGCAGGACTATCTGAAATTTGAGTATTTAGGGGGGTGCCAATACATTTGCGAATCGGTGTTGCTGGAAAAATGTGAATAATGCACAAACGTCAAAATGCATCAAAAAGCTGTGAACAAGCCATTAACTTCAGATCGGGCCCAACGTGTCAGAGTTGGAATGGTGTCTCTATCTCAAAAGCTCTGGGCCAAAAAATTTGTGAACGGAAGAAGAAGAAGAAGATGAAGAGGAAGAAGAAGAAGGAGAAGACGAAAACTTAAGAAGAACAATAGTGTGCTCTGCTCAGAGCAAGCACACTAAATACTATACCAACTGTACAGTATATAATGTAAACTATACAATCTAGAAATATAAATATGGATATCTGTATTGTAATCAGTGTTGGGAGTAATGCGTTACAAAAGTAACTAATTACTGTAATGTTGCTTTTTGCTGTAATGCGGTAATGCGAGGTAATGCGCGTTACAATGCATTTTTAAACCGGAAAGACGTTTTTTTTCTCCTTCATATAAATTTGACAAAATCACCACTAGAACAGCAGAGGATAAACGTCCGTGCAAAATGTTTCACTTCTTGTAATCAGACGAGAGAAGAGTAGGGGGACGTCCTCTTTTTCCCAGACATGTCCTGTTTTTGAGACCTGCGTCCCACATCCGGCTAGAATACTAGAATCCTTCAGGATTTTGAGCCGGCTAAACATTCATCACATTACAGGCATCTCTCATAACCTAAAAGTCCAGAACGGCTGTCGGCCCGAGATGCGCGTTAAACATCTAAACTTGAAGTAACTTGCCCAACACTGATTGTAAAATATATGCATTGTTGTACATGTAAACTACAGACAAGATTCAAAAGTCCCTGTGGACAAGACCTCAAAATGTTGGTGCATAAACTCCAGACCCTGTTAGGCCACATCTCATGCAGACAGTTAACTTAGCCTGTTAAAGCGATATGACTTTGGTCAGAGTGACAAAAAAGTGTGTTGATACTTTCCCAAATCTGAAATGGCTATCTAGGCCCCTCCCAACACTGTTCAGACCAGGTCTATCCCCGGAAATATTGTAAATAAACGGTAGAGGGGGAACCACCTTAAAAATACAACAGGTTTTACCTTCATTTCTATTTAAGTTCTTTTTCTTAACATAACCAATCCAGATTGAAAAAATACTTATTTCCCTACAGGCCATTAGGACCTCATCTGGTTTCCTAGCATGTCTAGCAGTATGTGGTGAGGAACTGCTTTAGTAGAAGTGATGATTTAATAGGTCCTCACTGGAAACATGATGGAAAATGCATTGGGATAGATTTGTATATAAAGGTCTTCTAGGCTTCCTCCCTGTCTTACAATCACAGGACATTTATATCCTGACTTGCAAGGCGCTTTAAAACTTACAAACCTCATCTCTTGAGAACAGTTTAAATTTATTCTGAAAGACTTGGGGACACACTTCTAAATGTTGTACTTGTTTTAAATGATTATTTCATTTGGTTTATTCAATTGCTTTGTATGTTCCTGGTTTGTTGTATGTCTTATATTAGTTGTGATGTTGCCATTTGGCCAGGACTCCCTTGTAAAAGAGACCTGTGATCTCCATGGGACCTTTTCATGGTTCAACAATGGTAAAATAAAGACTGATCAAAACCTAGCAGAGAGAAAGTTACCAGTTTGACAGACCAATCATCCCACAGTTATCTCCTCATCAAAACCTTTTGCATGCTCAGTGCAAGCTTACTTTAAATTTTTTTTACCAATAATAAGCAGGCCTCCATTAGCAATAATAATAACTCCTCTCTTAAACTTGGTTGTATACCGACAGTTTATCTAGCGGTTACTACACCTCTGATAAAGGAACCAAATGTAGATCTTTGTGAACTATCCAAGAACAATTTTATTCTACAATTTTATCTAAGATATATGAGAAGCTTGTGGCCCAACAGTTTTGTTCATATCTGCACAGAAATAGCACCGGGCTGGATTTTGGTCTCATCACATACCTGAAACGAATTTAGTGATGATACTTCAGAATCTTTAACTGTCTGCTCACAAAAGCTTTGTACCTTTGCTGGTTTTGCATAGTGCAGTACTTAACACAAACAATTCTGTGTTATAAGAAAATCTGGTTGGGGCCAGAGGAACAGCCTGGCTTAGATTATACCTGACTGACTGCTATCGCTTTGTAAGTGTGAAGAGGGAAATCAGTACATGTAAATGTGGGGTCCCACAAGGTTAAGTATTAGGGCTTTTCTTATTTACAGGTCATATTCTGCCATTGGGTACAATTATCTGAAAACATGAAATTAGCTTCCACTGCTACACGGAATACACACAGCAGTATGGATCAACCAAGCCATAGAATAACCATAGATTATAAACATAGATGTTCCAACAGGCATCCCCCAGTTACATCTGTAAACCTACGTGAACTCCTGTTACAATCCACCATGCTCACTTGGATCTCAGTGTTCTGGGGAAAGCACGCTCCAGCTTTAGAATAATCTTCTGGATTTGCAACCCAGACACAGTGTCATGTTTCTATGCTGAAAACCTACTTTTGTCGGGCTTTTGATAATTTTAGATTTAGATGAAGTTTGAAGACCTTGGAGGTGGTGGGCATAGAAAAATCTATTGAACTGGGATACTGGAGCTGTGGTCCCACCACGCCTCATGATTACAGTTGATGATGGAGTTACTCAGGGTGCCAGTGTCTCAGGGTGCTCAAGTGTTTGATACACCCCAGCTCTTTCTAGTCTCATTTTTTCCAACATTTCTTCTCCAAGGTGAACTGCATCTGTCCAGCTTTTTTGATCCACCACTGGGGCTCTGGGTCACCACTCCATTTCTGAACGCCCATTGTCCCATGACCCCTTGTCCTGGACAGGACTCGGACAGCCTGAGTGTGCTCTTACCCTGCACCAAGGGCTATTGCTGCTCAATACCTCGAGAAGAGATCATTGTTACTACTGCTGAAGACCCTTAAACCAACACAACTCCTCACACAGGCTCTATACTGACACATGTACTTAATGGAAATGACAATTTTCTGATATGCTTAATTTCACTTGGGTTCTAGTTACATTGACTGACATACACTGAAAATAACTATTGAACACGTCGAATATCATTTGTGGTATAGTAAGTCAGTAAATTCCTCTCCTAATTGGTATGTGTATTATATTAAAGATTCTGAACTGATACACTGATTTTGTGGGTAATGTGTTGAAAGTGAGAATTGATTAAATGCAGTAGTGTAAGAGTTCTGGAGGTGATTTAGAGAAGATACCAGCAGGTACTACTCCTTATACTGTTCTATTGGTTCTGTGCAGTATATGGGTTGTGTACAGTATAAGGGTTCTGAACAATGTATGGTGTTCTGTACAATATAAGGGTTTTGTACAGTGTAATTGTTCTATACAATATAAGGATTCTGTAAAGTATAAGGGTTTTGAACAATTGAAGGGTTCTGTACAATGCTCCACTCTACCAGCCAAGGGTGTGCAATGTGATCTTATGAAAGATCTTATGATCTTATGATCTCATAATAATAAAAATACATATATTTGGAACGAAGCTAGTATAACCAAAACACTCTTGTACAAACAGTATAAGAGTTCTATATAGTGAATAGCGTTTTGTACAATATAAGGGTTCTGTGCAGCGTAAGTGTTCTATTCAATAAAACGATTATGTACAGTCAAAGGCTTTTGTATAGAGGAAGGGTTCTCTACTGTGTAAGTGTCCTGTACAACATAGGGGTTCCGTACAGTAAAAGGGTTTGTATGGTTTTGTACATTGTAAGAGTTCTGTACAGTGTAATGGATTTCTACAGTGTAAGGGCTCTGCACAGTCTAAGAAGTATTTTGTAATGTTTACGGTACCAGAATTCTGTATAGTAAACGGGTTTTGTACAGTGTAAGTGTTCTGTACAGGTTACGGGTTTTGTACAGTGTAGGGGTACTGTTCATCGTTAGGGTTCTGTACAGTAAAAGGGTTTTGTACAGTGTAAAGATTCTATACAGTGGAGAGTATTGCAGTGGATCTCTGGCGCCCTCTCCCTGTCGCTCATGTGACGTTTCCCGGGGGCGTGTCTATCTGGCTCCTCCCCCAGTCTGGCTGCTTAAAGGTAAAACTTTGTTTTTTGTCGGCGGATCAACAGTCGCCATCTTGTCGTGGAGAAGTCGGGGCGTCGGGAGGATATTCACTCCGACTGAACTCCGACCGAATCCCGGACAGCCTGCTGGAATTCCGATCAGATAAACAGAACAGTCAGAGGTTCTGTTCGGTCTGGTAGATATCCGAGTACCTGCTCTCGATTCTGGCCTGATTCAGGTTCTTCCTGGGTTCTGCTCGGAGTCGGCTCAGGTTCTCTTTTTGCACGGTTACTAGCTCCGGTTATACTCGTTTTCGGTTAGTGGTTTTGTCTGATTTTGCTCGCGCTCTTCTGTGGTTCTGCTGGATCCAGTCTCATGTCCAGTTGACATGCAGAACTTCCGTCTCTAGAGGAACATTTTGGCTGTGTTTGGTTTCAGCAGGTCCAGGATGGATCCTGGGGAGAGTTCTTGTCTCTCAGAGGAGGAGAGTTCTTTGAGGGTGCACCGATGATGTAAAATAAATTTTGGTCGTTTTTACCGAAATTCTTCTACTAACCGGCAGGAACCCTCTGAGGAGAGAGGACAGACAGGAGGGGGACTGTGTGGGTGCTGGCTGTGGGACCATGATGGGGTGAGCGTCAGTGTCGAGCCGGTTCTGGCTTGTTTAGTTCCTCACCTTTTAAACTGGTTAATTCAGAACTGCGACGCAGAACCCGTCCTGTCTAGTTAAACTTCCGGACCAGAACAGAGAGGCTGACAGCACAATGGAGATCCGAGCTCCCAGCGCCAAGCGCCCGAAGCTCAGCTCGCCTGCCCGCTCCCTTTCCGACGGCCCAGGTAAGACATCCTGCAGACTGGACTCAGACAGGGCAAAGACACCCTACATACTGGATTCAGACTGGACAAAGACATCCCACAAACTGGACACAGACAATACAGATGGAACACAGACTGCTCCCCCACCATACACTGTCCCTGGGTGGTGTGTTCCTGACTGCCCGCTGCTTCAATTTGTTAAATGAGTTAAATGGGTTCAATTCAGCGAAAGAATTTCCAGCTGTTCATATTTTAGGCTCGTAGCTCTAAATATCTGTTTCACTAACTATACAGCTGCAGAACTGTTGTCTAGGACCCACAATCTCGCTGTAAAAAACATGCTATATAGTATGATTGTAGATTTCTTCAATAAACAATATATATAAAATACATATTATATGTATATGTATATAGATATTTGTGTATAATATTTTGGTAGATTGTTCTTATGTGTTTTTTTTTTCTTTCAGATTTAGGGTCTCTGTTTGATTTGGAAAATGACCTGCCAGATGAGCTGATACCCAGTGGTGACTTGGGGCTGGTGTCCATACCTTCCAGTGGAGATGGAGGAGCTGCAGGTAGGATGGGTATGATGGTCCAAGATGCTGCCTCCAAGCACAAGCAGCTGTCTCAGCTCCTGCAGGCAGGCAGCAGCGCCAGCTTGGCCAGTGGCCTGAACTTGGTCAGCCCACAGCCTGGTATCGCTGGACAGGTGGCCCTGTGCAAGAGTCCTTTTAGCCAGGGTTCTCCCAGCCACCCGTCCCAGCCCCACAAGCCTATGGGCACCCCAGGCAGTCAAGGCAACACTAACTGTCCCACCGTGGGTCCCGGTACCAGTTTTGGCCAGACCCTACTGACCAGTAAGCAGGGCCACGGACTCCTGGGCCAGAGCCTGAGCCAGCAGGGGCAAATAATGAATGGAAAGATGGCACCAATGGGTCGAGGCAGAGGAACCACAGAGATGCAGTTTGAGGCACAAACTCTTCAGAGCATGTCGGTGGGAGGAGCCGGCGGGCCGGGGGTCAGTGGCCCTGGCAGCGCGTTGGTGGAGACGTTCCCTCACGAAGTGCCCCAGGCGGCCCTACACAACACAAACAGCCCCCAGCGAGCTGGAAACATGAACACGGTGAGGGGGATTCCACCGCACTCCTCTCAGGCTGGTGCAGGTGTCTGGGTTTTTTCTTTCCTTCATTGATGTACAGACAGTGTGTGAACATGGTGGGTACAATATTGTCACACATGCTGGGAGAAATGAATCCTGTGTGAATAAAAAAACGTGACTTGTGTGAGAAAGACCTGCGTCTGGCAGCTGTCGAGTAGGTTCACAGTCCCATCAGTTTGTTCCACACAGATCTCGAATGTCTCAAATCATTTTTTGTGATGACAAAATGCCGCCTTGCGTCCACAGTCACACTGCAAAAAAACTGGACCATGATTTAGTTTGATTTGAACCAATTTGGTTTTAGGGAACCTTCACACCGGCTTGGTTTGTTCGAATCAAACTGAAATTTTGATCCCCACAAGCACACGTAGTCTTTCGTTATGAAATCATAATAAACATACAAGGTTGTGATTATCTGTTCATGACCATTAGAACATGTTTTGGTCGTGGGTTCAGTAGCTGTGGTAAATTTAATTAGGTTTGGAAAGCAAAATTATCCAGATCACTAACCAGCAGTCTGTACATGAACAGTTTACATCTATTTTCATCACTACAGTTGAGGGTGGGCCAGTATAGCTATGCCTGTAAGTTCTGTTAGCACATACTATGAGTAGTTACACATTATTAAAATGATGCAAAGGGATACAGAGGTTTGTTTACCTGACAACTACAAACTTTCAGCTTTGAAAGTTTTTATGACCTTTCTCAAAAATTAGTTTCTTGACAGATTAGGTTGCTTACCAACATGTATGTTTTTTTTTGTTTTGTTTTTTTTACTGCCATCATTGCAATATTAAAAGACAAATACATTTGTTTCCTCTGTTCTTTTCTCTAGGTTTGTCTTGGTGCTGCTAATGGCCCGTTCGGGCACCAGTATGTGCAGGGTACTGGGCGACCCCTGACTGGTGCGGGTGTTAATAATCAGCTCCAGAACAAGACGGCACTCTCGACCAGCCCACAGCCCCCACTGAAGACATCCACTTGTGGGACAAACCTGGTAGGTAACCTTAGAATAAACTTCTACTTTCTTCAGGGCCGGTTTTATGGCTCTCACAGCCATTTTCAGGGTGAAATCAGGGGGAAAATTATATAAAATATTAGGATACATCATTAAAATATTTTATTTGCTGGTTAAAACATACACTCCTGCAGTATAGTTATAGACTACATTTACTATAAGAATCTCAGAGGAACTGGTTTGGCAGTATTTCAGATTTTTCTCTGTATGAGCTAGCCAGACCTCTTATGCGCTTTACTTCAACTCGATATTAAAGCACACATTCTCTAAGATTGTTCCATGCAATCTACTCAATATTTTTGTCATGGTGTTTGTCTGAGTATACTGTGCTTGGCATTGTATTTATTTTTGCTTCTAAATAAGGATGTTGGCTGTAACCTGTGCACTGGCCTGTTTATTTATCCACACAAAACACTACCATGTGTCTTCATGGACCATCATTAAAATGTTTTAAGACATTTTCCCCATAATTATGCACAGATGATCACATTCTGTCTATACAGTTTGATGACAGACGATCCTGCACGCACGTCTGCCAGATTCCAGATATCGCATGCATGCATCCCAGATAATGCAGGATCACTCAGGGACGTCACCACTTGTTAGTGCTTTACAAACCATGGATGCCCAAAATTAGACATGATCGTTTTTGGACTAGGTTGCATTAAAGTTTCTAACATAAGCGAAACATCCTCAACTGCTCAATTCTAAATTAACAGAATGAAATATTCTTATGCCGAGAGGCATAGGGCATTGGGTTTTAGCAATCTGGGCAGTCAGTCACCAATAGGGTAAAGGGCAGAGCACACATCAATCACTGTGGGTGCACTCCTGGTCCCATGTCAGTAGGGTGTGGCACCCTGGGCCTGGATGTGTGCGGCGAAGGAGGTTGTACAGCCCTGGTATCTTTTCCTGCATTAAGTCGACCCACAGCTGCTGTAACTTTCCCCGGAGGTCCTGCAGGTTGGCACTGGGTCATGTGCAACGTCCAAGCTGATCCCTCACATGTCCGACTGGGGAAAGATCAAGGGACACCTTGTTTCCAACATCAGGACACTTCGTCACCTGTACATCCCACACTCCAGATAGTCCCTCAGTAGGCCAGCATCCTTCAAATCCACAGGGCTGTCAATACTGGCTAACGTGCCACTTTACTGAAGGCGTACTCAATTACATCCAAATCGGACCATTACTTCTGGGTGCTTCTCTTTTTATTGTCAGAGTGTGTATGAACTTTACAATAACCTAATATGCTGTAAGTTCAATTGAATGTATCTGATGGTTTATAAACAAATTGAATTGAAATGAACCATTGCCTTTATCACAGCAGCGCAGATTTACATTGTTGTCTTTAGCAGCTGTAAACTCCTGCATAGTGAGATGAGGCAACATACAGCAACATGC
The DNA here is from genome assembly GCA_037832545.1 of Rhabdalestes septentrionalis. Taxonomy (NCBI): domain Eukaryota; kingdom Metazoa; phylum Chordata; class Actinopteri; order Characiformes; family Alestidae; genus Rhabdalestes; species Rhabdalestes septentrionalis. The sequence goes on along the minus strand of JBBMFX010023011.1, from coordinate 11,246 downwards.
AACAGCGTGCAGGTTACAACTGGCAGTACACAAGAGTCAATGAGTAGACAAGTGTGGACATTAGGTAAACCTTCTGGAGTGATAAGTATTGCAATGTAGGTACAAATATTGCCTAGGAGGCAGTTACAGCAGTGTTCCAGGGACGACAGAACACTACAATAAATAGATAATAAATACAAATATTTTTAAAAGTATTTGTCCGAATACCGTATTCGTAAAAAACACGTTATTTGTGCCTTTCCGAATACCGTATTGGGATTCGGCCCCACCCCTAGTAAACAGGGTAACAGTAAATTGCAGGTGCTAATTGAGAGTCGAGAGTTTTCTTCGGCTGGTTTTGTTTGAGAAAGCTTGGGATAATTATCCTGTTGAAGAATGAAATCCAGGAGGAATTGTGGGATGATGTATGTCTTTCACTAAAGGCAGACTAGATTTGTCTCTTCTAAACCAGTAGTAACACACACACACACACACACACACACACGCACCTCTAGATTTGGTCTGCTTTGTCCCACTTTGAGCACGACTGGAAGGAACTGGAACTCGAGTTTAGTCAGAAGAACACTGAGGAACCCTGCCGCTCTTTTGATTCTGTGCAAAAGAGACGTTACACATTTCTACAGGCACACACAAGAACAGAGTCAACTACCTGATCATGCGTCTCTTAGTTTTTCTAGTAATTTTGTAGGTGTTGCTTATTAAAGTAAATAGTCTTGTGCTTCATTTCATTTGCATTTTAGCCTTGTTTTTGTTCGTTTAGGAAAAAACAGTGCAAATATCCCCTTTTATCATAGAAATGAATCATCACATGGAGTTTTAATCAGCTCAGCATCATTTTGTCTGGTCCTGACCTGTCCAGAACTGACTCTACACCACCCAGCATGCGTCACACAGTTCTTCAGTTAAATTACTTCTCGACAGGTTAACAACATCTTATTATGTCTTCTATCTGGTCTCTTCACCAGATCCTCAACTCATTGTTCTGTCACAAGAATCCCAATTCCACCAAAATGGTGGATGAGGTCTCTTCTAATATTTTAGCTCATTCTGGCTAATGACAAATTCGTTATAACTTGTGATATAATTATGTCAAATTGCTTTCAAATTTGTTCGCTGTTCGTGAGACTGCTAAAACACTTAAAAAAGTGAAATGGCACAAGTTATTCTTAGAGGAATCCAGACAAAAGTGTCCTTTATTAGATTCTATGTCAAAGTTGACAATTTGGGCAGAAACTATGGATAGAATAATTAAGGTGTACAGGGTTTGTAGAATTCAGGCATTAAAGTGTTGAGAGTAGGAAGGGCCATTCGCGAGCAGTCATCGAATCCCTGACTAATGGTCAGTTTAAGAGTTTATTACACTTTCATGAATAAAACACTCATTAAAAAACCAAAGAGCATAAAATCACCAACTTACCATGTGATGTCGAAGGATAAATCTGTGTACTCTAGAGTAATATAACCTTTTGAATGTTTTAGGAGGGAACATTTCCAGGTAAAATGTGCTCCCCGTATAAACACTGTGATCAGGATGTCTCATCCTTCAGAATCCTGGGGTAAAGAGAGAATTATTATTTTTTTTAAGAATCAGTGTGGCTTCTTCTCCAACCTTAGAATTAAATAAATAATAAAACACTTGGCCAGCCCAGTCCCTTCTTCATTTTTAAGTGATCAGTTATATGGGTCTCTTATAACATTTGCATATGGAGCAATGGAATTGCATCATTTTTAAATAAAGGGGCATCATTCCTACCTGAGTGGGAGCACCATGTGATCCAGATCTCCTGTCTGTGGTTATGCTAGGTTTAGGTTGTCTGGGCCAAGAGCTGATTGGAAGGTTTTTGACCTGCTCCAGAACAGACCATAATAATATCAGACACTCCTTTACTACAACATAAACAGCAACCTTAATTGTTCCTTTACAACCATCACCACATTTTTATTGTTGTAGTTGTTTACATTATAAGATTCAGCCACTGTCTGTACAAATGACAAGATCTGGCTGAATGTCTAAAAGCATTTATAACTCTCTAAAATGTGTGTATAAATAGGTATTATGTATATGTTTATGGGAGTGAGGGTGGGAGTGTATATGTGTGTATATATATACACACACAAATGCACATATACAAACATTTCAGTGTTTTTTTCTCGCTCATAGAGATTTCTCACACTACTGAAAATGTTTAGTGCTGTTACAGGTTTTGATTGGTCGGAGAAAAGAGCAGGGGAACTCGTAACACATTCTTGTAACTCAGGTTCTGATCTGGATCAATTTCTGTTTGTGTCTTTGGATCTAGCTCATCGACCCGGTTCCTTTACTGAAAACACTGAGTTCGGAAATGCAGCCGCTCTATTTTGAGTATTTTTCTATATTTATTTATTTCCCAGCCTCATCAGCAGGTGGCCCCTGTGAGTGTGCTCCCAGGCCAGGGAACGTCGGCGGGTCCCGCCAGTGATCCAGAGAAGCGCAAGCTGATCCAGCAGCAGCTCGTCCTGCTGCTCCACGCCCACAAGTGCCAGCGGCGCGAGCAGGCCAACGGCGAGCTGCGGGCCTGTCCCCTGTCCCACTGCCGCACCATGAAGAACGTTCTCAATCACATGACCCACTGTCAAGCCGGAAAGTCTTGCCAAGGTTCGTCAACAGTCCCGTCAGAGTAAAGATATGAATTAAACTTTAATATTTCACATTTTCCATGATGCTTTGTGGTACAATTTGTTTAAATAACCCAGTTTGTGTGTAGACTACCTTTTAATTATTGTAGACTGCAATGGCTCCAGTGTTCTTTTTGTGTTTGTGAACTAATTGTCCTTTTCTCGGTTGTTCTTCATTCTCTTTTGGATGTTGATGCACCAGCACTGCCATTCATTTTACCCCGATTTACTATTGGCTGACATAAGTCCTCAATATTCATTTGATGTTTTTGTTGATTGTAAAGGTATTTGTTTATTGATTCCAAAACCACAGATGTCCATTTTGAACTCTAGTTAATGGAGCTCAGTAGTTATTGTTTCATGCTTATTCACCTGTCTCTCTGACCGACTCTGTTTCAGTGGCCCACTGTGCGTCCTCGAGACAAATCATTTCTCACTGGAAGAACTGCACTCGGCACGACTGTCCAGTTTGTCTGCCTCTGAAGACTGCGAGTGATAAGAGAAACCAGCAGTGTAAGTCCATGGTTTTCAGCCAGCATGTATTCGTTATCTTTGACATTTCTGCAAAAGTATTGGCCTCCGGTAGATTTAATGCAGGGATTCCACAGTGGGTCGATGGATTTAGATAAATAAGATGCTGCTTCTTTTCTTCTCCATCACTCCTGCCGATGCAGATGTCTGTTAGTGACATTAGCCTTTTCTTTCAGCCCTGTTGTCAGGTGAGGATGCATCATTTCAGATTAGATAAGATTTAGTTGTACAATACTGCTGTCCATGCAAAAAGTGAGTTTTTGGCTCGTGTATGTTTTCACAAGAAAACCCTGGTGTAGACTGGTAAAGGCTCTAAAGCTGCTCAGACATGCCACGCCATTTAAAACTGGCTTCCCTCGGTCATAGAGTGAACTAAATATCACCCCAGTCAACCAATAAATACCCTTTCATTAGTAACATAAGTTCACAATGTAACTGTTCTTAGCAACAAGCAGTATATAACTGAAACGTCATCCGGTTACAAGTAGTCCCAAACTCTTACAGATTTCTGATTCTGACTCATCATAGAGAGAAAAGCTAAATGCACTTTTCTGTGAAGAGTAAGATACAGAAAAACAGTTTCTAGTACGAAACATGTCTGTAATTTGACCCCAGTAGAAAGGCACACAATCCACTGGTTTCAGTCTGGCAGGACAGACCGAGGTCCCAGTCTCTGACTGGACTGGGAATTACTGATTTAGACAAATCACCTTTAGCAGTCCACGTTTCAGTTCCACATGGTACCACAAATGTTACTTTTGCCATATTTTGTTTGTAGTGGAATGGCTTGTTTTATATTCTGCTTAACATTTTGTTCCTCATATATCTTGTTTCCTTTAGCTATACTGAATTCTCCCAGTGCTGGCGTTCAGACATCTGTGGGAACGGTGGGCCCGAGCCAGCCGAGTGTGGCCAGCATCACCAGCGCCACCCACATAGACCCCAGTTCCATGCAGAGAGCCTACGCCGCTTTGGGACTCCCATATGGAAACCAGACCTCTGCTCAGACCCAGACTCAGACCCAGACTCAGACCCAGCAGTCTCCACAGACTCCACAGCAGCAGCTTCATGCCTTGAACACACTAGGTAACCGGCACCAGGCACACAGGGATGCTCGAAAGAATTTAAGAAAGAATTTTGTTTCATTTGTGCATAAACAGCTGGGGGCCTAGTGGTTAGGGCTTTGCTCCTGTGATTGTGGGTTCAAATCCCTGGACTAGTAGTGTCACCACTGAGGTTCCTTTGGGTGAGGTTCCAACCCCACATACTGCTCCATTGTTGGCAGCCCTCTGCTTCACTAAGTGAATGGGTGAAATTCTGTGGTGAACCCCTTGCGTCGCAATAACTGCAACTAAACTTTTCTGGTAACTGGTGATCAGTCCTGCTGCTACTTCAGCATATGGAGGTTGAGGCACACCTGAATGCTCACTAGTGGCTTTGCCCTGCGTATAGAAAGTTCTCAGACTTCAAGTCACTCTCATTTTATGTCTAAAATACCTTTAATTCATATTTTTTGTAATCAGTCTACACACAATACTCTAGAACAAAGTAAAAACAGGCATTTTCCTAATTTATTAAATATAAAAACCTGAAATATCGACAGAAGCATTCAGACCCTTCACTCAGTACTGGGTTACAGTGCCTGAAGCAGCAGTGACAGCATGGAACACCCCCACTTTTGCTAAGATGTGATTCCACCACCATGTTTGACAGCAGGGCTGGTATTCATTCGGTTATCCGCAGTGCCTGCTTTCCTCCACACCTTGTTGGGAATTGTGGCCACACAGTTCAGTATTTGTTTCATCAGACCAGGGGATTTTTGCTTGTCATAATTTTTTGATTAGTCATTTTGGAGAATTGGGTTTAGACTGGTTATACGAAATATGAATTTAATCTGTTTTAGGATGAGTGCTAGAAATAATGAAGACTTCATTGGCTCTGAGAAAGTTCCATACGATCTGCACATGGGCCAAAATTGATCGGTACCCTCAGAATCCTCTCTCACTTGCAGTATGACATACTGGACTTGTAGCTTATAAATATTTCGTCCAATACAGTATTACCTCAATTCCCACAGCATGCTACTAGCTCTCACCAAAACCAGAGGATAAGAATTTCAGCATATGCAGTGCGCTTTGGAATCCTTCTTTTTATTCGCCTTTGTTGATTTGTTGCCAGAAATATATTTTCTGTTCTTTTTGTTTCATCAGTTTCCAAAGCACCTCTGGTTTGTCATGTTCCATGTTGATTTTTATAATGAAATCATAGTTACCTTCGATGTATATGACTGTTGCTTCAGTGCATCACTACTTCTGTTCTGCTCCTACTCATTAGAAAACCAGGAACATAGTTTTATTGCTTAGGAGCATTTAGACATTGTCATAAAATCCACAGCGTAAGCATTGTATAGGTTAACAGAGTTCTACAAACAAAAACAAAGTCAGCTTAACTTTGAAAACATCACTGAAATGTTGATGCATTCTAAGCAGCAATAAAAATAATAATTCTCTTTATAGGCATTCCGGCTGCCGATCCGACGACCCTTCACTCCGACTCTTCCCTCCCAGCGTCTCTCAACAGTCTGTGAGTGTGTCCACTTTCCTGTCTCACTTCTAACCCTACACATCAGATACCAACAGCCTTGTTCAAAGTAATCTGCCCCTTTTGTAATACCAAGTCCTGTAACATTGACATAGTGACATATTTTGCCTGATGTGATTTGCCGTTTGTCGCAAATACAGAAATTATTATTTTTTGGCCAGAATCAAATTCTGTCAGAAATGACACTTTTTAAAAATGTCGTGGCTCAGTGAGTATAATTAGAAAATGTAAATATCTTTACAGCCAGCTCCTGTCTGGTGCCCCTGGCGATGCTGGCATGGGGAATCTTCCGTCGGCTGCGGCGCCATCGGGCACCAAGAAGCCCTGGCATGAGCATGTGACTCAGGATCTGCGCAACCACCTCGTGCACAAATTGTGAGTGGCGTCACTGTTTTCATCTACAGAGACAGCAGTGAGCAGAAAAGAGTGAAATGGTTAATTTAAGTGTTGTAATGTTATCCAAATGCGTGAAACATAATTGACTTGGTTATTCCCATCATTTCTCATGTCCGTCTTACTATGACTGCTGTTTCAGCAAAGCACAGTTTTTTTCTTCTTTCCCGCTTAACATGTTTTAATTGATTTTAACTGTAGAGATATCTGTCCCAATTTAGTCATGTTCCCTCATGTCAGTGCCCACTGGTATAGATTGGCACAAAGTACTCACTGGACAACAACTGGTTTCCAAAAATGACGAACTTTGGCAAATTCGGTCGCCACGCATATGCTTTCAAATATTATTCAAATTTTCACCCTGCAGTAGCAACACATTCTCCTGACACACACCAACTTTCATAAGATGTCCTGTATTGAGGTGCCGCACCCAGTTCATTTGGGTATCTAACCTGTCCTCTCGTTTATGATAGTTTTCTAAATATTTAAAATCCTCAGACCCTCTTAAATGTTTGTCTTAACTTGTGTATTCACCTCCGGCTGTTTTCATTTGACAGGGTTTGTTAAGGTGTGAAACTTGGTGGCAGATGTTTATTTTAGTTTAGCTTTACAGGTATGAAGAACAGACATATAATAATTAAGCACTGATGTGCGTTGCTCTGAATAAGAGCTTCTGCTAAATGTGATAAACATAACTTTAAAGTACAGCTTAATCTAAAATTCCTCAGTAAAACCAGCCGCCAATAACCAATCAATACTCAGCAGCAGAGAAGTCTGTGTCTTAATGAAAGATTGTAGGCTCATTCATAGTTGTCTATAGATGCTAATTACTCTTTCAGTCAAACCATCCATATACCTTAAGCTAAAACATGTTTGTTTCATCCACATTTGACTTATTTTCTCAGTCTCAGCGGTGAAAGCGTTCCACAGCGTAGTGCATCATGTTTGGTTTTCCCAGCTGCAGCGTGCATCCATTTAGCTTCAGCTCATATTTGGATGCTGAGAAATAACTATTCAGCAATTACACTGCCACCATATGACACGAGTCAAAATGAATATGCTTATGAATTTACAAACAGGATATTCTGTTAACATATTTTGAGGAGCTTTTCATTTGAATGTCTATTTAAGCACAATAGTAGATCTTTATCTTGGATCCCTTTCATCTCACACAGAGTCCAAGCCATTCTCCCCACTCCCGACCCTGCGGCGCTGAAAGACAGACGGATGGACAGTCTAGTCGCTTATGCCCGGAAGGTGGAGGGCGATATGTATGATTCTGCCAGCAGCAGGGTATAGCATTTCAGTTGATCTCTCTCTACTAAAGAAAAGCTCTGTGTATTCAGAGGATTGGTGATGGTGTCCTCTAAGTTTCTAACATATTTATCTTTTACTAGGACGAGTATTACCATTTTCTAGCTGAGAAGATCTATAAGATTCAGAAGGAGCTGGAGGAGAAGCGGAAGTCCAGGCTCCAGAAACATCCTCCCGTTGTTCCTCAAGGCTCGCAGCAGACTGTCGTTTCACCATCTAATGCCATGGAGCCTTCCCCAGGCGTCAGGGCACAAAGTGAGCGTGGAGATTCGCCACTCCTGATTTATTGCCTCAGCATGCTTGTTTATCGTCTATAGATTCTTTTTGTACAGGTTTAGAAGAATGGTAATATAATAACCAAAATATCTTTATCCACCCCAACAGATGGACCTATGTCTATGTCCAATGTGCCAAATCGCATGATTGGACACATGCAGGTTACCCAAGGTGTGCCCTGCTTTCCCTGTTTTAATACTCACTCTTGTTTTGTGTTTTCTTTTACTATTCAGACTTAGTTTTGCGTGTCAGTCTCAGAACTTATGATGTGGTCTTTGTCTCATATATATGACAGAAATTTAAGACATTGTTATATTTGTAAGACAGAGTGGTGAAGGTCGTATGTTTTGCACTGCAGGGCTGAATCAGTTGAACCCGATGGCGATGCAGAATGTACCGCTGTCTCAGTCTCCGGTGGGATCCCGTCCCAGTCACCCAGCCCAAATGAACACAGGCTGTGTTCCTACGGTGAAATGCTTTTTAGATTTTGTTGTACCATCAATAACATGAAGTGAATATTCACTATTTAGCAAATTTCAGAGATAGACCTGTTCCAAGTTGGTGCATTTTGTTGATTAGTTGAGCTATTCTGCACTCTTTGCACTGACCCTACTTCCTTTTTCTCTTTGGAAGGTGGGCATGTCTCCCTCGAGGATTCAAACTCAAGGCATGATCGGAGGTCACACCAGCAGCATGGTAAACCAGACTCCCAATCAGAACCAGACTCAGCTCCCAGCCTCTGCCGGGGGTGTGAATGCACACCCCATGCAGCAGCCAGGACAGGCCACTGTCACACGGGTGAGGGGGAGCAGTTATCTTATGACATCATTTGAGTCAAATACCTTTAATGGTCTTTTTTTGTGGTGTCAGTACTATGTAACTGTCAGAAATGAGTATTGTCTGTTGCTAAAAAAAAAAAGCGAGAACCAGTGATTTTTTTTTCTTTCTGGTTATAGCTTTTGTGATTAGTGCCTGTGAAAAATGTGCAAGCCATTATTGTGTTATACACTATTGACCACACTTGATTCAAAATATCAAACAAAAAATTGTGAAAATAGTACATATAAGAAATGTGTTATACCTTGGAAGTGTTAAACTTCAACACTCTTACATTATTTGACAACTGCAACAATTTAGCCGCAATGTTAAGAGTGTAGTGTGTGTGCATGTGTGAATGCAAACACAGGCAAAAGGGAATAGTGGTCTCATTTTTTTTCCATGGCTGTATATAAAACACATACCAGCATTTGGTTAGTTTCTTTGTTTATTTAAAGGTTTACATTAACTTTACATGAAGTAGCGATTATGGTTAGGTGTAGGGCCTGCAAACACATACATACACACTCATTGTACTCTCTGTCCCTCCTTTGCAGCCTCAGCCACAGAACACAAATCATTCCCTGAATGCCCTTGGCTCGCTGGCTCCCCCTACGAGCCAGGCTGCTTTAGGCCCCACTCCTCTAACGCTCTCCTCTACCACCACCACCCCTTTGGCTGGCAACAACAATAAGCTTGGCCCTAATTTGCTACAACAGCAAGCTCAGCCCTCCACACCTGTTTCTGGTGGGGTCCAGGCCACTTCCACACACATCCCCAGTCTTTCTGACACCTCCTCAGGATTGGGTTCCTCTCCTACCCACTCCCATCCCATCACGCCCCTGCAGTCCCAGCCTGAACAACTCATACAGGTGCAGCAGCCAGTCTCTGAGCAAGCACAGCACCCCACTACTCCGGTAAGATGTGACCAGGGGTCCAAACAACCATGCACTGCACACAGCATTACATTTTTAAATGTCTCAGCTGGGTAGTAGAAGCTCAGGAATCTCAAACTCCAAAAATATATCTGTGCTTAAATATATCCATCCATTTTTTTATTATTTGGGGTTCACTTATTACACCATGTGGCCAACAGTATTTACAGTTATGACAGGAGTGTCAGGCTGGTGGTGTCCCGCATAGTTTGATGGTTGTTCTCCTCAAACACATTCACTAAACCTGACAATTACCTGGTGAGGTGGACGAGGTGTTTCTGAGCAGGGAAATCACCAAAACATGCTGGACCACGAACCTACAGGACCGGAGTTCCACACCCCAGCTTTCTGGCATTTAGAGGATTCTTTTATCCAAAGGGACTTCCATTCCCTTAAATGTCCGACCCACTAGGCCACCACTACCCCAGTATGTTGACACCTGATTGTCACACATATTTGAACTTATTAGAAATCCAATTCCAAAATCATTGGCATTAATGTGGAGTTGCCCCAGCAGCCCTGTGCAGGTATAACAGCCCTCAGTCTTCTGGGAAGGTTTTGGAATTTGTTTGTTGTCAGTGATCTTTTGACTGAATGGGCACATTTCCACAAAGACCAGATTCACTATCCATTCATGTTCCGATTTTATCCCAGAAATGTCTGATTTGTGCAGGACACTGGATTTCTTCCACACCAAACACATCATTGCTGTGTCTTCATGAACAATTTCTGCTGGAACAGAAATGACATGACTACAAAATCTGGATGGGCAGAATCAGCCTTTTCACTAAGATTGGTGTGGTAAACTACTGTAGGGGCAGCTGGAGGCCTCATAATTAGCAAGTTACCCCTGTGATGAGAAGGTTGTGGTTTTGAATCCCAGGACTGCTAGTGGCACCACTGAGGGACCCTTGAGCAAATACCTTCCCCATAAACTTCTCCCCTTGGTTTTTCTTATTAGCGGCAGCCCCCTGTTTGAGTGAAATTCTCTACATTTAACCATTTTACCAGTTATTGTTGTGTGGTGCGTTAATGTGTAACTATAAGGGGCCACTTTACTAAGTATATATTGAAACTGGGTTCTTTGTACTTAGGTGTCTGACCTTATGTATTCTCTTTAACAGCTCTCTCAGGCGGTGGCTGTCATAGATAACCAAGTCCCCACACCTGCATCTGTGGCTGAGACCCCCTCCCAGCAAGTGTTGCCCAACTTCCCAACTGTTGACCCCAAAGCAGAGCCAGAAGAGGACGAGCAGGACTTTAAGACGAGCACGAAGAGGCCCGAGGTCAAAATGGAGGTGCGAAATCGAAACTTGATTGAAAGAGATTAGTCCTGGGTTTTGCTCAAATTTGATAACTATAAGGGACAATTTGAAGAAAATTGGAAGATACTCTGTGGCGCCTGATTTGTATGACATTTTGTTTGCAAATATGCACAGAGAACAAAAGATACTAATCTAGACATCTTGTCACTTACATTAACTCTTTTTGTTGTAAAGTTTGTAAAATGGTGATGACCTGGCAGCAAAAGTAAACCATGTGTTGTACCCCCATATCTGGATCAACAGTGTGTAAAATGAATTTGAGCTTTTTACAAGTGCTATTCTCTAATGTTTTCTAATAAAATATTTGGTTGAGAGTAGAGTGTCTGTGGAGGTCAGACTCTCTGCCCCTGTGGAGGTCAGACTCTCTGCCCCTGTGGAGGTCAGACTCTCTGCCCCTGTG
>JBBMFX010022972.1:0-12351 GCA_037832545.1 Rhabdalestes septentrionalis | reverse complement strand
GAAATACCTGACTATTATTTTCCAGTCAAATTCTCTCCATAGTTGGCTGTTAAGTCCTTTATGGCAGTTTGTACACAGCTCTTCCCAGAAGTCATTTATAAGTCTTTTGTACATATAAGATACATGTTTTCTCGTTGGAAAATGCTTCTCCATAATACTGATAAAGTAATCTTCTATACTATTTGGGTTTTTACTAACTGTTTCTTTTTCTTTATGTAATATAGTGTCTTATTTGAAAGTGTCTATACAAATCTGTAGATGGGAGCTGGAATTGTTTCTGAAGCTGGCTAAATGACTTGAGCTCTGTCCCATTAAATAATGAATTAATTGTATTAAGACCTCTGCTTACCCACCTTTTAAAGCCACTGTCCCACACAGAGGGAGGAAATTCTATGTTACCCGCTATTGGCATGGCCCTTGAAACTGATAGTGGGCCACCCAGCTTTTCCCTAACCGTTGTCCAAACCTTTTATGGGATGATTTATCCGTTCATTTTCAATCTTAAGTTTAGAAACAGTTTTCACATTAATAAAAGGCAGCGTTGATAAAGATATAACCTTGATTGTACTCTGTTCCATCTGAACCCACCCAGATTCCTGGTCAGTTCTAATCCAGGTCACAACTGTGCGGCCCAATAATAATATTTAAGGTTTGGCAGGCCCAGCCCCCCTTTTCTTTCGTCAGTAGCAGGGTTTTAAGTCTAATCCTTAGTCTTTTTTTTTTTGCCAGATGAATCCAGAGATCAGTTTATTCCACATGTTGAAGGTAGAAACTGGTCCTCTTATTGGAAGGGACTGAAATAAAAACAGAAAACTAGGCAAGAGATTCATCCTAACTGTCTCAATCCTACCAAGCATCGTGCTATATCATTTTGTATTTGTCTGATTGTCTTCTTATAATTGGCTTCATATAATTGTTTGGGGTATGCAGTGAGGAGAATTCCCAGATATCGGAATCCCTGTCCAGACCAGTGAAAGGAGAAACTATCATTTAATTGTATAGGTCTAGTCCCTGACATCATCATGGCCTCTGATTTGTTTTCATTAACTCTATATCCTGAGATTGACCCATATTTGACTAAACATTGCATAAGTGAAGTTATGGAAGAAATTGGGATTTTTATAAAAAGTCAAATGTAGTCTGCGAAGAGAGCTATCTTATGCATATTTCCTTTTTCATCTGTTATTCCTTGTATTTGTTCGTCTTGTCGTATTGCTTCTGCTAGAGGTTCAGTGCTAAGCGCAAAGAGGACAGGTGACAATGAGTCCCCCTTTCTTATGCCTCTTTCCACCCAAAATTCATCAGAACAACAACCATTGACTCTGACTTTTGATCTAGGGTCTTTATAAAGTGTCTTAATCCAAGAAGTAAATGTTTCTCCAAACCTCATTTCTATCAGTGTTTGTTCCAGAAATAAACAACTTACACGATCAAATGCTTTTTCAGCATCCAAACTGAGAAGCCTTGATGGTGTTTTATCTTTTGCTGCTATTGACTGAAGATTTAATGCTTTCCTTATATTGTTTGTTCCATGACGACCTATTATAAATCAGGTTTTATCAATTTCTTTATGTTATTTTGAATTCTAGTGGCCAAAATAGAAGTAAGGATTTTGTAATTTACACATAAGAGACTTATTGGGCGATAACTACAAAATTGTATGGGTCTTTTCCTACTTTTTGTAAGACTGTAATGATTGCTTCTGACCACGATCCTGGAGGATTTCCTGTGTTTAATGTATAGTTAAATACCTTCATGTTTATTTAAAGATTAAAAAGATTAAATGTCCAAACAAAATATCAACAAAAACAAGAAAATAAAATGGTAAAAAATAAAATGGCAACTAATACAGCTCAAACTTTTGCTAAAACGCAGTCATTTAACATGACCTGACAAAACATCCTAAGGTAAAACAATCAAATAAGAACTTTAAGTTTACATGTATACACTTTATTAATCCTTTAGAGGAAATATGTGGTTCCCTCTGAACAAAAATAAAGTGCAACACTGTCTAAAATGTGATTATAAATAGAACAAAAAAGTCAGCAGATTTTAAACCCCTCGTTTCCTACAGTTTTGATGGGAACCATGTCTTTTCTGAGGTAAAAGGTAACTGCCTCTGTTATCTCTATCCATCGCTTGCTTGTCCTCTCATATGGAGCCTTTCTCAAAAGTCTGTGTCAGAGTGGGTTGTTTTCTTTTGTACATGTTGCCGCTGCTGCTTGTGGTGTGACAACTCTTCTAGCCTCTATACCAGGGGTATTCAATTAAAAGTCACTGAGGTCCAGCTTAAAATTTTTTTTTTACATTTTGTCTAAGTAGAAGGTCCTGTCTTATAGCTTTCCCCTATGTCCAAATCTTAATTTATTTTCCACAATATTTATTGTTAATTTCTAATGCAGGAAATTACCCAAATGCACAAATAACATGTTTGCCATAAATTAAAGTAGTCCAAGGCAAATAAATAAAAAAGTTACATTTCATTATCGATCAAAACGTGTTGTAAACGATTAGTTTTTTTCCTCGGCTTGAGTCGCATAGATTTGCAGGTTGGGTGGGGCGGTTTGGATCTCCTGACGGGTCAGTTTGGGGCGGGTGTTTTAAAAAATCGTGTAACTTTACACAGATAATAATAAACTAACGTCCGTTTGTGATTCCTTTGGGGGCTGTGCCAGAATAAACTCTCTGAAAATACCAACTTCCCATCACTAGTAAATTAACGAGTGAAGCTGTTGTCGAATTAACTGGAGTAGCAGCGCCCGCTGTCAATAGCCACGAACGTCCAAAATAATGCTCCATGAAAATGAATTAATCTCGTGAATTTACCAGACTGAACACGGGTCACGACAGAACAATCACTCAGCTATTTGGTGATGCCTGCCCTATAATCTTGGCATATTGATTTGGATGCTGTCTCTTTAAGTGGTTGAAAAAGTTTGTCGTGTTCAGGGACATAGCCAGGATTTTTTTTAACACCCCCCCACACACACACAAAAACAAAATTAACCTTCTTTTTGTAATAACTTTTGTCAGCAGGACAATAGAGACATGATACTGTATTCATGTCTATAGGCCCTTTAACTGAGAAGCTAAAAAAAAGAAGAAAACTAGCACTTTCCTCATGGTCCCTTACTGAAAGCGAGGTTTCCAGCCTTACTGCACATTGAGACGGCTTGCGTGGGGCAGTGCTCATTATAAAGATCGAAAATACTCAAAATGAAGGCTGTTAAACATGATCAGTGTTGTCCTTTTGGCGGTCAAACCGTTAGCCAGCAAACTCGGAACAAGCCTGTTTAAGCCAGTCCTATTGGACTCCCTGTGACGATGTAGTTTTGTGTGTTTCTCGAGATTCTAATGACAAATGAAACTTAGTGCTGCCTGCAGAGACAGATAGAGGCAGAGATTCCACTCGAGATTAGACGGAGAATGTGAACTTAATTGGGAGAAAATACAGACGACATATGGATTTGGACACGGACCGGGTTCTGTTTCAGCCATTGCTTCCTGCTAAACGCTACACTCTGAATCAAACAGTGCGAGGGAGTGAGAACAGTACGTCAGTGACATAGTTTGCTTTGGTTGGTTGAGTGCTGTTTCTATAAGGAAGACATAAAGTGGACTAGCAAATTGTGTGATTTTGTTGATGGAATGTAGTCTTTAGACGATACCACGATCTCTCTACTTTGGCAGATCGTCAGTACACACAGATCGTCTTCAAGATCTCATATCGTCATATCGCACACCCCTAATAGAACCTAAAGGATATTTAAAGAAACACTTTGGCCACAATGAACTATATAACCATTACCACACATGCTGTAAAGCCCCCAGAACTAAAGCTAATAATTAGGAAAGCCCACCATGTGATGACATATCTAAGCTGTTTAAAATACATATTTTTCATTAGTTGAAGAATGCAGAATGTAGAGAGCCAAAGAAGCAGCCATGCAAATGTTGTAAATGCATTTTGGAAATTGTAGTTAGAGAACATGAAAATAAGAAAAAGAAACAAATGCACGTTTTTTCTGTTAAACTGAGGAGAAGGAGGCATTGAATATAGCAATACGAAATACGGCATAACATAAAAAAAAACCTTTTACTTATTAGTTTTAGACTGGAGTGGCCCTTTTACACTTACTAAGAGAAATTGTTTATAAAGTAATGTATACTCACCATAGAAGCTTCATCATCTGTGTTCATGTCAGGGTAAGTGGTGGCCACAGTCTGATCTTCTGAGGAGATCTCTTTTCCTGTGAGGGCACATTTGGACATGGACAAGCACCATCAGAGACAACCAGCTAATGGAGGCAGAGAGTCATGGCAGGATACTACATTTAATGAATTAACTTGACAAGTTATGGCAAATGTTAAGACTGCTGGGCCAAAGCCCGTCTTTAGCTTCCTGTCTGAGAACGGATAATATTGGCCATTTTTAGTGAGTGATTAATGATTTGAAAACAGTGCCAGTCTTTCAACAAAACAGACATTTTCTGAAAATAGCCTGGCCAGCTATTTGAGTTCTATTATGTAACCCTGTAGAGATAACAATAGCCATTAAAATATGGGTGTAGTCATGTACTTTTGGCTTTGACAGTAAAGAATAGTCAGGAAAAGGCTTGAACAGAGTGCAACCTCTGTTTTGCTTTTCCTGGTTTATCTTAATGACATCACCTGTTGCTAAGCTACATTCTATTGTAAATAGACTTGGGATACATGAGAACGCCCTGCTTCCTTCTGGCTTGGATATGATGGAGGTACACGTGTTCCTTTTAAAGATTCCTTTGGGCATGGAACTAATTAATTATTGTGCTTTGGTTAATAATAGGTGGAGTCCTTCATAGGAAGACTCTTTCACACTTTTCCTGCCATTGGTGTGACAGATGACCTAGGAGCATGCTTCGTCGTCATCCTGTTCTTATTTATGACTTTTCCATTCATGTAGAAATTTATGTCAATGCTTTCAAAGGTGTATAAATGAATTGCAGCATACATATGTGATCTCACATTGTGTGACACATAGGAGTGCAGCGATAAATCATTAAAAAGCATTACAGTTTGTATGTACTACTACAGTATGTCTGTAATCCTTATCTGGTAGATTACAACACATTAAAAACAACCCTGCTTGCAATAACCGAATTAAAGCCTGAATAATTGATTTTGTCTTTGAAGTTTAAGAACAGCTCACCTTTCCGAAGACCACTGTTATGTGTATCCTCCTGAAGTTCAGTCTTTCTTTCCACTGTTTCCTGTCCCTCAGTCAATTCTACATCCACAAAATGTGAGTCCACAAATGCTGGCTTGGAATTAAGCTCCCCTCTAAGGTCAATTGCACTTGATTGCTCCTCGAGTGAGAATGTAATGTCTACTATTTCAGATAGATGTGTGCTAGACAAAACACCACCCACAGAGTCGCTGTGGTCCAAAGACAACTCAAGTTGTTCCCTCATGATTGTTTGGTTGTTTTCGGTAGTTGTTGTGCCACCCAATTTCTCTCTTTCTTCTGATTGGTCAACTGCAGAGCTTTGGGAAATAGCTCTCCGTTCAGGAACCTTTTCATTATCCTCAAGAGTGTGGCTGTTTTCAGTAGAGCTGATGTCGCTCAATTCCTTTCTTTCTTCTGATTGGTCAACTGCAGAGTTTTGGGAAACAGTTTCCTGTTCAGGAATGCTTTCATTATTTTCTGATGTTTCACAGTTTTCAGTAGTAATATCTGTCAATTGTTCTTCTTTTTCGGACAGGTCAATTGCAGAGTTTTGTGTAGGTTCCTGTTCAGGAACAAAAGGAGAAAGATCCAGCTGAGTATCTGCACTTTCCAGGGTGATTTTCCCTGTCTGGCGTTCAAAACAGTCCTGATTCTCTGAAGATTTGTTGTTCTCCATGACTTCTGGCAAAGTTTCCTTTACAGACTGGCAATCCTCCGTTTGATGAAGCGCATCTATGGGGGTGTCCTGATCTGGACTTTCTTGCTGGTCATTGCAAGAAAGTGCGTCTACTTCTTTAGTCATACAGCAATCAGGTTCCTCAGGTTCTAAGGTGTCTTCACTGGATGGTGTAGGAGACTCTGAGTCTACTTCAGGCTGTGAGGCATCACCAGATTTTTCTGACCTTTGTCTCTCACTCTCAATTCCTATTGCTATTACCTCCAGTGGGTCTACTTCCCCTGTGTTTGATGGTGCTTCAGTGCTTGTTTCTGTTTTTTGCTCAGGAGAGTGGGAGCTGTCTGTAAAGACATCATTAAGTGTCACTAAACCATTCGGTTCAAAACCTGAATGACACATTTTTACATGTTCATCTCTCTCTGCTTCTAAAGGTGCCCGAAGCATCTCAACTATTTCATTCTCTTGGTCTCGTTCTTCTGTGCCATCAGATGTATCTCCATGATGACCAGTTGTATCAGACTGCTCTTGAAGGCCTTCAGGATTAGTACACACACTTACAGGTGTATTTTCTTCTTGTCCATCAGTTTTCTCTTTACCAGGTTCTTCCTGTTCATCAATTAATTGTTCATCTGCTGTTTGCTCACCAATGCCATCACTGGCATCCGTTTGTTTCCGTTCCTCAGACGAATGCAGTGCATCGGCTGTAGAAGATGGACTTATATATATGGCCCCTGCCTCAGAATCACTTTCACATGAGGTAATAGACGGTTGATCCACAGCAAGATGTAAATCCACAGGTTCCTTGCTTATTGCACCGCTCTTCCCCTCTAGTTCCAAAGAACTAACACTCTTATTCTCCAAGTCATTTTCATCATCACTTTCTGCGCCTTGGGAATAAAATTCCACATCAGAACTTTCAGGTGTGTCCAAAGACTGAGTGATTCCCATTTCTGCTGCTGTTGTTGCTTTCTGCTCTTTGTCCTCCAGAAGCTGGTCGTGCTCTGGCCTCACAGAGTTGCACCCCTCAGCCAGGACCTCCCTTTTAGGCCCCTTCGCAGTGTTCTGTACTTCACAGCCCGAGTCCTGTGCTCTATCAGTTTCCTCTCCCTCCTCTCCACAGGATGAGGTTTGGTGGGTTGTGCTGTCGCCCACAAATTTGCTCCGTAAGCAGTCAGCACTATCTTCCTCTTTTCTCAGGTCTTCCACACATGCAGCTGCACTTTGTGCCTGCACGCCGTAATCTTCCTCAATGTTTTCACAAGTACACACCCGCTTCTCGTCACTGCTGCTATTGTCCAAGGGAGGCGCGGGATCGCCGTCACACTCCCTCTGCCGAAGTGGACCTGGACAACAGCCGCTGCACTCGTTTTTGTTTCCTTTCACACATGCAGGAGTGCTCACTTGCTCTCTGGTATCGAGGGAGTCATGCTGTGGCTGTTCAAAACAGACCTGTCCTGTCTCCGGGTTGTCTGCACATTCTCCGGCAGTATGTGGTGACTCTGACTGTGGCTGAAGTTCAGAACCTCCCTGAAAAAGTAAAGAAAAGAACAGAGTTTTCTCTTGCTCAAGAAGACTGCTATTTAAGTCTTATCAATTAGTAATGCAGTTAAACAAATCGTTGATTCGCGTTATCTCACTCTCTTGTAGTCTGAAGGCACCTTCAGAACATTCATTGTGCTTGCGCTGACACACATTAATACATTGATGTAAATGTGCTCATTTTATGAGATCAATAATCATCTTTAAAATTATTTATGCGAATAATAGGGTAGACAACAATTTATACTGTAATAATATTGAATCAAATATGTGCAAGCAATAATAGCAATAGACTAGCTAATGTAATTCTAACAAACATTCTGACAAACTAAAGCAGTTCTTTCGAACTTTTATCAGTGTTTTTCTTCACATGGGCAAGCTTATATGAGATTACTTTATGTTTAAAGGTGACATGAGTTGAGTGTGTGCTGATTTAGGCATTGTGAGATTCTAGTTGGTGAGGTGTCTGTTGCTAGCTAATTAGCTCCAGTGCATAACTTTGGATTCTACAGTATCCTGGGTAATTTGTTACATTTGGGGAGAAATTGTGCAAATTGGATTTCTATTGCTTAACAGAGAAAAGGAGAAGAGACTAGAAAAATTGAAAGAGAGACAGATGACAGGGAAAGTGTAAAAGGCAGCTGGATAGCGTGACTCACCCTGCCATGAGTGTTGTGGTGGATCAGGCGGCGCAAATCTTGTAAATCTGCCTGCAGGCTGCCTGGAGCTGTGTCAGGCTGGGTGCCCACTGACAGGGAGTAGGTGTTCAGACACGAGTGGTGCTGCACCACACCAGCACCACAGGGGATCAGTCTTCGTGTCTCTGTTCTATCCTGGGTACCCGTCTCCTCCCTGCCCAAAACATACCACCCATTCAAAAGACACACCCAAACAAACCCACTGGCACTACACTCCTACATACACTCAAAGTAAAATACCTCAGTACTCAGCCCAATACACTTCACACTGTTTACTTGCAAAGACACCAAAAACAGATATTCCTCTCAAAGCAGACTTCTATGATGTCTCCTCTCAGCTGAAGTCAGTTGATCTTTATGGAGTATAATGGGAGAAACACATTCAGTCTGCCCTATGGTATTGCGCAATCCTGGGTGGAGTGGACTTTCTTCAGAGAGGCCGAATGAAAGAAGTTAGTATTGCTCTCTGAATCACAGAGGCCTGATGTCACTAGAGTGGCCAAATGTGACATCGATTTTTGTGAATATCGCCCAGTTATACTTTAATAACTGTTTTAAATGATGTAATCTGTAAACATGAAGTAACAAGGGCAGAACTGTCCATTTCACTGATTATTATGCTTGTGAGTTCTGGATAATGTCTGAAGAATCAGGTTCAAACATTGTCCATAGACACCCTGCCACAGAGCAGGAGGTTTTCCATTTCAGACACATCTTATCTATTGGAAATACTGCATGTGGTTTAGACAAATAGTCAGGAAGCCAGTTTCTAATTTGGATGTAAACTGTCAAGTTTTTGCCATCCCCTGAATTTGTCTGATATTTTGGCATTGGCCATAACTTTTAGAAGTTCCTAAATCTCAATAATCATTTTCATTGGTTAGACATTTTTATGGTGTCGTCATATAAATTACCCTCCTTCTCCAGCTCTGGATATTTGTTTCTTTCTGGTTTCACACCAGTCATGTGATAACAACCACTTGCTCAAAGGAATTCTCAAGAAAATGGCCTTCTCTATTCACACATCAACTTTGTACGTGGATGCTGGAAAGGTTAAGTCTGTTCAATGTCTAGTCCAACCAATTTGGACATTTGTATTCACACTTGCAGCTCCTCTGGGTCATGTCTAGAAAGGGTCATGGTGTTAGTGCATGTGTGGAAGTGGCTAGACACAATCTCAAGAGCAGAGATGACAGAATGCATCACGTTATAGTACAAGAACAAGAGTGAGTTATTTAGATTGGCTGGAAGGTAGAATAAGGACTCTAATATTAGAAAAACAGCATACTCGTCTAAGTGGGGCTTAAACCCGGCTCTCCCAAGTGAATAAGTGATTTCACCATTTTGCAACTGAGCTAAGAACAAAGCACACAAACATCCACAGCTCAAAAACTACTCTATCATAACTTTAGCCTGTAATAGTACTTGATGATTACTCTCACGCTGAGCACACAGCACTGGTTACAAAAATGGCATTTTTTTCTGACTGTTTTTCTTAAAGGCTTCATCGCCAGATATGTGCTTCCAAAATATTTGCTGTAAAAGCTCTCAGTATGTCATATTTTATGCAGATTTAGAATTCATTTAGAGTTCTCTTTTATGACTTTCTAAATCAGAGTCTGTACATCTAGAAAATTGTGTTTAGGGCATAATTATGTCAATGCGAATTTAAGGTTGTGTTTTATCTGTATCACTTCAATATCATCTTTGTCATCATTGCAATATCTAGCATCTTTAACAGCGATTACATTTTATTTACATGTTGTGCAACTCTCTTACACATAATGATATCTCTGCATAATTAAAACAATTGGTTCAAGACTGTTCTTCTATTGTTTGAAAATATACTTGGTTTCTGTGAAACCAAAATATAGTTTTGTCCTCATGTCACAGCATAACTAGTTCAATGAACCTTACTCGTAATGGCAGATCTCAAAACCAGCCTTAATCCTCCACTTCATTCACAAATAATGCTAATTATAATGCAGAAGAGAAAAGACAAAAATGACCTATTTCCATGATAATATATGAAGAACAAAGTTTGTTATGGTATTATAATCCTAATGCATACCTGTGGGATCTGGCTGTATCAAGAATAATGTTCAAAATAATGCATAACAATGCTTTCAGAAAACTCCCCATGGGTGTAAAAAAAAACATAAGTAGGGGTTAGCCAGCCAAATGACTTATTTGACCTCCCCTTGAGTTTGGACCACATAACTA
Source organism: Rhabdalestes septentrionalis (assembly GCA_037832545.1). Classification (NCBI taxonomy): domain Eukaryota; kingdom Metazoa; phylum Chordata; class Actinopteri; order Characiformes; family Alestidae; genus Rhabdalestes; species Rhabdalestes septentrionalis. Next base: position 2,009 of record JBBMFX010022972.1, on the reverse strand, counting down.
AACTGCCATTTAAAAAAAGATGTTGCGAAGTTAGCCTAGGCCTAACTAGCATTATGTTAATCAGCCCATATTAACTGGTGCCTATGATATTTTATTGCACATCTGAAAAATTAGTAGTCAACACTTGTGTGTTCATTTGTGGGTCCACACATCAGTTCCTCAAGGAGGTTTCTGAGGTGAGCCCAAAGTTAACTTTCATAGCCGTGTGTTGCCAGGTGCTCCAATGTCAAACTTACTGTGTAAAGAGCTCCAGCAGTGTGCTGTGTCCACGGCTGTGGGCCAAGCAAGCTGGAGTGTCCCCCTGTTTGTTGGAAAGGGTCAGTGCCTCCTGGGCCCCTGGCTGCTGCAGGAGGAAACGGGCCACTCGGTCGAGTCCTCGGCGTGCAGCAAAGTGCAGCAAAGTCTCCTGAGGCTCTGGAGCTGAAGGAAACATAAGCACAGTCAGAGAGCAGGAAATAGACATGGGCAATGGTGCTTAAGTTATTACTAATGGATTTTAGACAATCCTTGTTTTCACATTGATGTCAGCTGATTTGATGTAAATGAGAGATTGAGTGATGTATTGTTGTATACCCCTCATTTCTTTATAGTTTACTTCCAAAGTGTTCCAGACTTTCTGGTATTTAAATGTAGTCTTAAGGAACAGTTTTCCAGGCTTCCTGAAGAACTTAAGGCTGAAACAGTGATGAAACCAGCGCAGAAGATTACAGGTGATCCGGCGGTAATCAGTATACTGATGGTGTTGAAGGCTGAACAGTTAGCACATCTTGACCTTTTATTTTTAGGTACTCTGCTGCCTATCATAATAAAACATTTGTTTCCATTTTTTTCATTTAATGTATTCAGCAAGCTAAATATTAGCCAGTTTGACAAGCATAAAATAGACTTTTTGCACCAGCAAGGTGATTCAGAACAAATAAAATGAAACAAAGAATGGCTCAAGACCTTTGCACAGCACTGAAAAGACTATACAAAATTACTGGTAGCGTTGCTTTGACATGCTCTATGCTTAGGTCACACCTGCTCTCTCTTACACATGCAATCACATGTCCTTTTCCTCAACCACACAGACACACACTCACACACACATTCATTCTTATTGAGCTAAATCATATGAGGTGAGTCACAACAGCTATGCTCATAATAAAACATGAACACAATAGATGAAAACAGAAACGCCTAGGAATATATCAATTATGAGTACCTAACAGGGAACACAGCCACCATTTGGCTTCAAAACAACTTGAGTCTCCTTTGGAATGTTGTCACACAAGTCCTGAACATATGCACTAGAATACGGGACCATTCTAGAAGATGAAAATCTTCTGGTGGTTTAAAGGATGGGTGAAGACAGAAATCTACCAGCACTCTGCTCTTTGAAACCCTGTGAGCTGACTTTGTTTTGCAAACTCATTAAAGTGCAGGTCATCAGACCTCTAATTGCCATTTGGCTTAATATGTCTCACCTGGGTATCTGCTTTTGAAATTTTGATTTAGTCACATCAAAGCCCTTTTTAATGTGGTGTTTCAGTTATTTTGTTCACAATGCATTTGCAGCCTGCCCTTGTCATGACTTGCTGCACAGTACTGTGCATGAAGCACATAATTAGGCTGTATGTGTTATTATTAGATCATTTTACCATACTGTAATTACAATAAAAAGGTTTTCTTTAAAAAGATCTGCCTATTGTCAACCAAACAATCAACCTTTATCTTTACTCAAGGATACAGTGAGGGCAAGCTTTGTTTACAATATAGCTAAGCACTTGCAGGGCATAAAGGGATTAAAATTATTAAAATGGAATTTAATCAGCTATAAACACAACCAACTGACCACATTGAACAGAAAAAAGAAACAATCACGGCAAAAAATAAAAATAAAGGCATAAATAAAAAAGGCAGTACTTAATCAAATTAAAATGTATATGTAAGTATATACAGTGGGGCAAAAAAGTATTTAGTCAGCCACCAATTGTGCAAGTTCTCCCACTTAAAAAGATGAGAAAGGC
>JBBMFX010022962.1:0-12351 GCA_037832545.1 Rhabdalestes septentrionalis | reverse complement strand
CAGAGACAGTCTTACAGTCATTAGTTACAGAGACAGTCTTACAGTCATTAGTTACAGAGACAGTCTTACAGTCATTAATTATAGAGACAGTCTTACAGTCATTAGTTACAGGACAGTCTTACAGTCATTAGTTACAGGGACTGTCCAGCTGGAAGTACTGAGGGGTAAGACTCCTGCTGAGGGACACAATGGTAGAAAGTGGGGGGATGGAACCTGTAAGTAAGTGGTTATTGGGTTCACAGGCATGTCTTTTACCCCACTAGGCTCCTACCACCCTGGGAACCAGCGTGACTTACTCTGAAATACTGAGGGCCCCTGCGAGGGTTATTTTGTGCATCATAACAGCTCCGCCAGCCAGCCCACTGCCCACTGTTCGACAGGATAAGAAAACAGAGTCCATAAAATTGCATCTTAACATCAAACTTGTAAATCAATTCAAAGAGAAAATATCATGATATATGTGCAAAACCAAAGGATATAAATAAATATATCTGTAGCAGTGGAAAATTTTTATCGTCATAATTTTACAATTATCGTTTTATTCATTCGTTTATTCTGTTTTATGTGTACATTCCCTTTATGCCCCATTCTGCGTTGTTTCAACAGGTAAATGCGGTTAGTCATTCGCATTTGTTTTGGAATGTTAACATTTATTGAGCCACAGTTGTTTTAGTGAGTCTATTATCGTCTCAGGGTTCCCACTGGTTTTCTGGAAGATTGGAATTTCAGTAAAGGCATTTCCAGACAGGGGAAGTTGGGAGTTCGATCATTTGGGTGCCAAGTCAGGGAATTATCAGGGAATTTTTTTTTGCAGCATACAGTGCAGTAGCCAAAACTTGATGTCTGTTTACGCCTCTTTATTCCCAATGAGTGTATCTGTTTTGGCCAAAACCTCTCCCGCATTCTTAAATGCAAAATCTTCTGCTAAGTCTGAGTTGACACGTCCTTTCACCCGCTAACTTACCGAACATACCAGGTGAGTGTAAAAATGAAGAATGTACGGACTGGACCAAGAGAGCTGAGGACAGTAGAGCAGAATTTAAAGTCTGTAAATGGGTCAGACTTCTCTCCAGTAGGTGGCGCTGCACTTAAGAGCTGTGCGACTGGGAAACACATACTGATGAATATGCTGAAAAGATCCACCTGGTCTCCACTTCCATCACTGCGCTTCTCCAGTTGTCCACATCCAGCAGCTTTACAGCAGATAGAGCTGTTCTGTTCAGAACCGCCCAGTTTCCTGACCGGTTCTAGATAAACCTGCATATAGAACAGGGCTGGCCAATTAATTTCTACAAGGACCACATGAACTTAATTTTCTCCCATTATAAAAAGCAGTCATTTTTATATTTTGATAAGCTGTTACTGATGATCAGAATGTGTTAATTCTGGTGTAGGTCGAAAAAAAAAAACTCTTATGAAATTTATTTTTTAGATTTAGATTAAGATTTGTAAAAGAACGACATGGCAGGTAAACAACACTCAATTTGTGACTTAAACTGTGTCAATCACAAACATAGTATGCAAAATAGCAAACAATACACATATTACATCTATAACCTGCCAAAGCAACTGTAAAAAAAATCTAAAAGTCAACAGTGAAACAATATAAAAGCAACTGTAAAACAATCTAAAGGCTTATCAAAACAAAGCATTCATATTCACCAAGTTATGCTAAAATATGAAGCTACGAGTGATAGATAAGAGCCGTTTGAGAGCTGAGAGAACCGGCTCGTCTTTGGGAGTGTGCCAGAACAGCCGTCTCTCTGAAAAGAGCCGAAATTCCTGTCGCTGTAAGTGGTATGGACATACGCATGTGGTATTCACAGCGCAAGTGCGTACCTGAAAAATGCATTCACTAAATCTGCTAAAAACTCCTTGCTGAATTTGGACCATCTTCATTGAACTTCCTGTTAATCTGAGATACAAAAGAGAAACAGAAACAAAACATCAGAAGGACCTTGAAAAATCCCCTTATCAAAGATGCAGCTGCTGAGTAAATTCATAGAACTTCCTCTTAAAAGCTATTAAAAGGTTTAAAAACTAATAAATGCTGAGGGAATTTTTCATATTTAGTCCTATTATCCTGTCATCTGCTGAAATTGTTCATATTAAATTATTTATCTCTAGCTAGTCTTAGGGCAGTGCTTGAAGATTTTGGGGGTAACATCTGCTTTGAGCTTTAGATGGACTTTTTTGTGAAAATGATTTGGTCATCTTCAAAGTGTACCTGCAGTGAGGCCTGTAAGTTCAGTTTTCACACAAACACTCAACGGCTAGTTATAATAAATCACTGGGATCATTGTACTCTACATTTTAAAGCAAGGTGCCCTCTGAAATTAAAATTGTTAAAAAACAACCGTCTTTTCCACCAGTCTAAATTGAATGTACTTGACAGAGTTTTCTATTGCTACAGTTTCAGTAATGTCCAGATTTTTTCTGCTGACAATTACCGTCCGTTTATTTCTTCGGCCTGTGTTGTTGGGGAAACCAGACATCCTTTTTCAGACTGAGTGGTACAGTCTAATGCTGCACAGCCAACTATGGTGTCACTTCTCTGTCAAATGTTGGTTGTAGCCTTTGCTGTTAAATCTCAGACTCTTGCCAAGTTATAGTAAAATGTTTTATATTTCTATTCTGTGTCCTTTATTTTATTTTACTATATATTTCTTTAAATGCATCAGCTAATAAAGGAGACTCACCCATAAGAATTTCACATATGAATTGTACCAATGATAAATTATGTGACAATAAATGTGATTTTAATACTTGTCCTTGTAGAATTTTCCATGATTAAGTGTTGCGTGAAACTGGGGGGTGCCGTTACACTTACATTTACATTTACGGCATTTAGCAGACGCCTTTATCCAAAGCGACTTCCATTCCGTTTGTGGTTACTCTGTGACATCTGTTCGATACATGTTTATATCGATATTATATTATTGGTATTACATTAATATCAAGGGTGTGTGGTAGACTGTCTCCTGTAAAGTATCCAGAATGCCTGCATGCTAATAGAAACAATGGTGATATCTTTGACCATTTTGGGCAGGTTTATCAGGCCATACACTTTTTAAAAATTCAAGTTTTTTTAAATGATGCATCAGTTATAAGATGTTGAACATTTGAATTCCCCAAAAATACTTCAGACTGGTATATGAAATGTATAGGCTACTAGCTTTATGGAAACTGGCACTGTATGTATGTATAATATTGACACGTGTACTTGTGATTCGTGTATTTTAATTAGGGATGCACCACAAATTCGGCCACCAAAAGTTTCTGGCCGAAAATGGCATGGGACAGAAACTGCGACGACTCACTAATGACGCAGATGACGCAACCACGGCCACCACATGACAGATTGGATTAGAGTCAGCATGTCTGCGCATGGCGCGTTGCTATGTTTCTAAGAAAGCGACACGTTTTTCTCCACGTGGGGGTTAATTTACCCCGATCTCCATGAAGGGATAGAAAAGCCCTTCCTGCCCTGCGAGTCTATAAGAGCTGTTGGTGGGATGGTTAGGGCGCTTGCCTGTGATCAGTACCTGCGGAGATCCAGTCTCACTTGCTGAATGGTTGAAATGCAGAGGTAGACTTTAACAGCACTTCGAGCGGTGGTGTGTTAATTTATGACAGAATGGTCACTTTCTGTCTCTGGAAAGGAAAGTCAGTTTTCCAGTGATTATAGTTAATATATTTCAGTCTTTGTTTTGATACACTATTTTGTTAGATGCCTAAAGAGAATGTTGTTTATCTTTCACTAGTTTTTAAAGCACTTGTTCTGAATGCAATTTATTCAAGCACTTCACTCAGAATTATTAAAACTGAATTCACTAGTTCTATGAGAGAAGAGATTTAAATGTATAATATTTCAGCTATCTTGCCTTTAGGCTGGTTATGAGTGGGGCTAAAGGAAATATTAAAATGTAAACGTTATTTTATATTGTGCATTGTCTAAATGCTAAATAAATAAATAAAAATTTGATTTAATAATTTCTTTTCAGTTTCCGTTTCAGCCAGGGTGCTTGCTTATTTTCGGTTTTCGATTTCCGCCCAAAAAAATCCTTTTGGTGCATCCCTAATTTTAATATTTACCACTCACTACTTAAAATACTACTGTCAGTTCAATGGAGCACTATGGCAGCGCAGTGTTGTATGGAACAATAAAGGCTTACACGGCCTGGTATGTGACCTGATAGATCAAAGAGTGTCGCAACTCTCTACGGCTCTGGGCAGTCTGCCTCGCCCTCTGGAAGGCACCCTTACAGTGCCTGGTATGTCTAAATATTACACAGATTAGGTTGGCTGGGGCCAAATATTCAGACAAGTGACCTTTTACTCTTCTTGACAGTTGTTGGAGTGCAGCCACTGCCCTCTCGCACTCCTCTCTCCTCACTGGACAAATTAATTTTATCTCTGTCTGTGAGTAATGGACCTGTCCACTCAGTTCTAAACACCCATGTGTATTGTTTTCCACTGCAGCATTTTGGCATGTACTTATCTCACTTATTGATGCTGGTTGTGAATGTAAATCTGCTTCTTCTCTTAAATGCACACAAATTATTTCTCACAAGTCAATTCTATTCGTGATCTGATGCTTGTGTGCATTGAAAATGTATGTGCTTGAACCTGTTGGTGAGAAAACTAAGAGCAGTATGCTGAAAATGACACAAGCTGTTGGTTTCTCCCATAAATTAGTCAAACCACAATGGCAGCATCTTACTGGTTACATCATTTACATTATGGTGGGTAGTATTATAACCTCCCATTTTAAGCACGGGTCATTTGTGAGTGAACTTTAACTCGTAAATATAGGGAGAAACTTACAGGCTCTGGATTAGTAAACATGCATCAAAGCTTCTCTTCATTGCACATCCACAAACAAAACAAATAAGCATTTGCAGAAGTATATACTAAAATATCTATTTAAAAAAACATCTGCAATTAGTGTTGGAATGTATTTAGAGTAGTTGTTTTTGTGTCAGACATGCAAAAAAACATGTGGGAAGTACATTCTATAAGGTTTTCCCTTAATGTATAAAAATATAAGGATCACAGAAACATCCCACATTACCAATTACAGTTCGAAATGTTGCTTGAGGGTTAAACATCATTTAACTGTGCATTCAAAAGTAAAGTCAGGAATATTCTTTTATCAGGAATAATAATCAATAATAATATGTAATATTATTGAAATAAATCATGTATGTTTACATTCCAGTGTACCTGCAAAAAAATTAAGATAGCAAGGTTGTGTGTGAGACTCTGAAAGTGAGAGTGAATAATAAATATTACATGACTAGTCTGTGTGACAATTGTTTGTATATTGTCTCACTTTGCATGTTCTGACAGCATTGGACATTGAGTTGTTAAAGACTGAACAGCAAAGGCTAGCAGTCACATCATTCACATTTTAAACAGGGCTTTCAAGTGCATTAATGTTTTTTAAATTGTACATCCTTTTGTTGATGAGGGCCTCGTACACTCTGTTGGTGGATCTGAGAGGGACCACGACTGAGGTCTTTACCCACTGACTATGGAGAACAGAAGAGACGTGTCTCACACATCTCTTCTTTGTGTAGAGCAGCTTTAAATGACAGTCTATTGTGTTCTATTAATTCTTAATCCATAATAAATTTTCTTCCGCTCACCCACATGGAATCAGGAGGCTCATGTAAATCTGAGAGATAAAATAGAAACAGGCACTAAACATCAGAAGGACCTCGGATAATCCCCTTATAACAGATGCAGCAGCTGAATATTTACTTTCTGTTTCAGATTCCTGTAAATACAGCCTTTTATTTTTCTCCACCCTTGCTCACCCTGGCGTAGATCAACTCCATCAGTTTTATGCGCTTTTTCTGATTGGCTGAGCTTATCTACGGTGATTTGCATGCATGAGGTTGCAGCCAGTGAGTTTTACTTTCACTTTCATCGGTAAAATAAGTACGCAGTGTCCGTGCTTCTCTACTTCACTTCTGATCTCCTTCACTACTGCGCTTCCTTCTTCAGTCAGATCAGCAGAGAGAACTCCATCAACAAATTCTCTAACACCACTGAGCTCCCGAGGTAAGACCTCTTTCAAACCTGACATTATTATTCACTGCAGACATTCAATATATTAAATCATTTTTATGCCAGGTTAAGGGACTCATATGAGACTTTTTTGCCAGTGGAATTTAATATTTGCATATTTGAAAACCCAAATATGTGGTCACTGCAGAAAGGTCCACTCTCAAACTCTATTGTTTACATTTACTGTTTCCGTTGAACAAAAATGGGATCTTTTAATTACTGCATGCATTTGAAAACATAATGAGAAATGGGTGCCGGCCGGCTCTACGAACGTTGGGGAAGAAAATATTAGCTACAAACAGAATACGGTTTTTACTCGAGTAGCTGAAAAATCCACCAGAAAAGGAATAACGGCTTCTTTCCCTCCGTGATGCTTGTGCGCATGCTCACACAGCACTCAGCAGCGTTCCCTCATCCCCCGCCCCCCGCAACCTAAACATCCAATCAGAGGTAGTGTGCAAATTAGCTGGCGTCAAGTTTCTCAGTGGGCAAAATGAGCTGGAGCAGCGGGAAGTAGAAACTTTCTGACGTCAAACCCATAGCGACCCGTGTATGGCAAGCCGTTTTAACATTTAATAGCCAGAGTCGATATGTGTCTCAGATATCAGTAATTCAGATTTTCCCAGTAAAAATAAACATTACATACATCCAAAATTATGTTTTACCATCTACAATGAACAATAGAGATATATCAAGTCTCATTCTTTCTAGTACAAATGACGTCACAGTCGCCATTCGAGTCTATTGGGTTTTCACTACTAGATCTCCAAAACGACATTCTTCCTTTCTACAGTGAAATTTACAGATATGTGAAATACAGTTCTTACAAGGAGAAACCTTTCTTTCAGATATCTTCAAAACAGTTTACTAGTCATAATTCTTATTATGGATACCAAAAACATAAAAAGACTCTTCAGATATCTAGAATGTAATTATGACTAGTAACAACTTTACTGAAGATATCTGAACAAAAGAATGTCGTGAAAACCAAATAGACACGAATGGGGAATGTGACATCATTTATACTAGGAAGAATGAGCCTTGAGATATCTGTAATGGTCACTTTAGAAAGGAAGAACGTCTATTTTTACTAGGAAGAACTGAATTATGGCTATCTGACCTACATATCCAGTCTGGCTATTACATGTTAAAACGGCCTGCCATACCCGTGAGATAATTAACAACTAAAATACATCTGTATTTGTACAGCCAGTGGGGGACTAGTCCATTGTTCTTCTCACAGTTTCAGTTGATCCCACAAGCTGCACTGTGAGACTGCGCACAGAGACAACCGTAGGACGTCTGTCTGTCAGACCCCAATACAAAGTTTTCAGCTCGGCACTCAACAGTCTCCTCCTCTCGTATAATGTTTTATTCACATGGGTATTAATTCAAATTTTTTTTGTGTTATTTTTTCCAGACATGGTGAATTGATTTTTTATATCTTGGCCAACCGTTTTATTTTGTGATAATACTGGCACTAGAGAGGTGTGTTATTGTTGGTTTCAGATATATTCAATTCATGGGCATCGTTGCCATTCAACCAAAGGGGGATGTGTCCCCTTCACATTTCATAATTATTCGTTTGAACCCACCCCACATTTAACATAAATAATTAGTAAACCAGTGCTGTTGAATCTTGAATGTTTGGTGAAAAAATCCACTCCACTAAACAGATAGGAGGGTACACACTGGAAATCCCAGCCACCTGTCTGTGCACTGACCATTCTCTTCACTTGCATGGATTCTTTTATGAAAGATTAAGATTTAACAGGTTTCCACACACCTACCTCATAAAAGGACAGGATTTGCATGCAAACAGCAACTCCGCTGCCACCCAAACCCCGCCCCATATGCACAAACCCCGCCCCACACGTCCCCCTCACATAAAAAAGGCATCTGATGCCCCTGATCCAATTAATGTAAATGTCAATATTTTGTTGTTATAATCTGATGAGGAATATTTCATGACTGCCACCTTATCGTGGTCAGGGGGGTTGCCTGCCTGAGTGATTCTAAGAGCTAACACCAGAAACTAAAAGATATACATACTTAAGGACACTAGCATCACAGACTCCACCTGTACAAACTGTCACACTGCACAAGAAACAACACAGCCTATTACATCTGGCTGAAAACTACTGACACACACAGACTCTACACACAGAAACGATCAGGTAACAAAAATGTATACACCAAACAGTTACACTAAAACACCAACTAACAAAATCTCACACACACCCTAATACAGAAACACACCAAACACAATACTGGAGAACAAAACACACAAACTGTTCTACAAGAGAACCATCATGGAACACAGAACCATCTTGACACACAGAACTATCCTGACAGAAAGAACCATCCACCAAAACAGACCTGACATCACGCTGACTGACAAACAGAACAGAGGATTCCAGATATTGCCATACCAGACAAACACAACCTACATCAGACACACAGATAACATACACAAACACACAGACTGGGACATAAACTACAGTGGCTCTAGACCAGTGGCTGGTCAACACTTGACAATTTTACCGCCGTCACCGTTTGTAATGGTTGATACATAGATCAGTGGTCCCTAACCTTTATTTTGTCATGAACTGGTTTAATATCAGACTTCGTCTTTAATATAGACTAAGGATATCCGGTCATTTTTCAAAAGAAATCTTAGCTTTTGCCCGACATAGGAGACAGCCATGGGAATATCCCAGAATTAAAACATAAACAATAATATTAATACTGCCAATAATCATGATAATAATAATCATAATAGGTCTTAAGCAGGCCTGTACAGTGATGGGCACTACTTGCCAAATTATCAGTGGACAATGACATGGGTTCAGGAATCAGGTTTCCTAGCACTCAGTGTTTGTTTGACTTCAAGCTTTGCCCCCCCCACCCCACCCCCCACCACCACCACCACCACCACCACCACCACCAAGAAATTGATGCTTGTTGCCAGTTTTAGCCAGTCAGTGAACTTGGGGGAGTGTGCACCGATAAAACTGTGAGCTCATTGGAAGTATAAAGTGCTTTAATGCAAATTACAGAAATGCACAAAAAAGCCAAAATACAGAGGGAGCTGGCTTGTTCTTCAAGAGCATATGGTTAATTGTTTTTTATTAAAATACATGTTACTGATTGCATACACATGCCTCTCTCCTACTGTTTGTTTCAGTCGAACAACCATGACAATGAATTCCCAAATTGCAAAGACATGTCAAAGTCTCACCACAGCTGAGGATATGAGAAACCAAACCAAGCTTATAATGCAGCCCTATGTCAACTGGGAGGAATACCTGGCCCCTGCACCGCTCTCCATCGCCATTATGGGAGAGCTGGCCTTCATCTCCTCCAAGGCAGATTTCTCTATCAACAAAAAACCACCCAAAGATGGGTTCAAGTACATCAGGTACCCAGATTCATTCCGTGCCTGCCTTATGCAAGTGTGTAACTCTGGCTGGGGGGCATTCAATGAGGCCCACAAGAACATGGATCAGATTCGGCTCCACACCATGACTGTACCAAACTACATGAAGACTGCTGTGAAGATTCTGTTCCAGGGCAATGAGCAGGTGGTTAAGGCCCACCTTCCCAACCAGCTCAATAACATTCATGTCATTGCAGATGACTGTCTTGCACTGGCCACATCAACAGAACAGAAGTTCACAGACGTTATCAATCTCATCCACGAGCTTTTGGAAGCTTGTGTAAATGCCGGACACTGTTATGGTGAAGAGCTAGACGCAATCAAGAAGAAACTGGAGGAGAATCAAATGAAAAAACAGTCAGCAGAAGAAGCTGTTAAACGCTCTGAGAAGGCAGTTAAACTCTTGGAAGAGGAACTAGGAGAGGCAAGAGAGAGCTACAAAAGCGCCATGGATTCTCTCCCCAGTGGATGGAACATGGTGGCCATGGATCTGGTTGGAGCAATTACTGAGAGTGTGACAACGGTAATTGGTGGACTGACGACTTTGATGGCTCATCCAGTGACCAAGTTGAGTACAGCTTCAAAAACAATTGCACAAACAGCAAGAGATGTAAAAGACATATTATCTCCTGTAGATGGAATTGATATAATTAACATCTGCAGCAAGTCTGCAGAAATCCTGAAATGGGCTGAGAATATTCAGGATTATGTTCAGGAGGATGACATTGACTGGAAGAGCCTGTATGATCAGAAGAAAAAAGCTGCCAAAACCGATTTCGAGAAAAAACAATTCCAAAGAATCAATAAGAATTTACAAAAACTCCCAAAGTGCAAACCAAGGAAGGAGGCTATGGGATTATGTAAAGAGGGCATGGCCATCTGTGAAAAACTGGCAGAACATGCAAAAGATGGGAAATGTGAAGAAAAGGAAACATGTGAGTTAATTGACAGAATGAGTACACTGATTGAATCTGCTCGCACTTTTGACTGCAAAAGCAAAGATTTCACAAAAACCGCACCGTTGGCTCCAAAACCACCAATGCTGTCCAAGGAGGAAAGTAAGCAGGAGAAGCAGAGCGCTTCGCAAAAGGCATCAGAGAATGCCAGGTTCCGTATTGAGCAGAGCCGTGCTCAGATGAACAGCACGAGGCAGACCTACGACAAGAGTGTGGAGAACATGGAGAGGAACCAAAAGGAGCTGACTGAAATCCTGAACACCTTGAGAAACTGTAAGTTAAAGGAGATAGACTTTAACACCACCATACAAATGCTGATCAAAGGAATGGATGCCATGGGCAGAGTGAAGGAGCAGTGGGAGAAGATGGTGCGCTTCTTTCAGATGGTGTCAGCCCTTGTGAAAACCGGAGTGAACAGAACTCTCAAAGATTTCGCCTCCACGTCTGAGAACACTCAAAATCTTTCCTATGATGAGAAGCTTGCATGCAAAGACATGCTTTATATTCAAGCTTTCCAAGCTTCTAACATCGCCAGCCTCGTCCACATGATCTCATCGACTTACACTGAGGTGTCTGAGAAATTTCTCATGGATCGCGTCAGCTCACTGGGGAGACTGATGGTCATGGACAAGGAGAAGCCAGAGTTCCAAACATTACGTCTGCAGTTACAGGACTCCTGCGACAGCGCTGAGAAGGAAATCCTACATCTCGTCAAACAGAACAAGGCTGCATTCGAGAGGAACTCCATGTCAAGATTAGAGAAGATTGACAGTGAGTTGCTGGCCATCCTTCCCTCTGCTGCTCCTCAGGAGATGAAGAGCATTCAAGCAGCTGTTCAGAGTGGATTTACAGAAAGTGGATTTAGAGAAAGTGCATTTACAGAAGAAGAGGAAGCATCATACATCTGAACACGTGCTCAAAAATCAAACCCATTTAGGCGCATCACTTAATGCAGAAAATCACTGCTAGTTTGCCTGTTTTTTTCTCAAATATACTTAGTGCTTCACCTCAGAAGACATCTACAAAAGACAAGTAGACAATTACAGAATTAAACATAGTTTTTTGATCAATCTGAGGAGATCTATTTAGGCAACAGGCATGACCAGTTAAAAAAACAAAAAACAAAACAAAACAAAAAAATAAATATGTATATATATATATATATTCGTGCAGTCAAGTGATTAAAATTTTTGATCTAATTAATTACATTGTGTGGCAATTAATTTATCTAATTAATCGCATTTAATCGCACATACATACAGACGTAACAAGAAGGATTTTTTTTTACCATTTATAACTTGGGCTACAATGGTCATGACATTTTTATCACTGACTGAACCAAACCTATGAATTAGGTTACAGTATATAACAGTTGTAAATTTTGATAAACTACATCTCCCAGCTCTCTCTCACACACTCCGGCCACAGCGCTGAGACTCCGCCCCTCTGGAAGTCTGAATGGAGATGGCTAATGTGGCTTTTCCAGCTCAGTGTCCCCTCTCCTGCTGCTTCTAGCTCGACCAACAGCTCTCCTACAGACACTATGACCACATTCTCCACTGTCACACACTTTCCCAATGGGCAAAATGTTGAACTAAACATGTGTTTGTGCTTCGTGTTGACTTTCGCCTCGCATGGCTGTGCAGCTGCTCTCCAAAGGTAAACCGGGAGACGAGCGAGCATCTTTTCCAAAAGGCAAATTTTCCCCTTCAAAGTCAGAATCGGCAAACACATTCACAAGACATCATGGACAACTTTTTATTAGCCATTTTGTCATTTTTTTCTTCCAAATCTCAATGAACTATACCGCTCTCTCTGGCTGCTCACGCAGCAGTGATCTGAGACTGAGGATCTGAGGTTCCCCTGCTGTTTACCCCAAAC
>JBBMFX010022933.1:0-12354 GCA_037832545.1 Rhabdalestes septentrionalis | reverse complement strand
CTCTATCCATCTATCTATCTACCTGAAAGTGACCAACACCACAGCACACAGGCTAAAATCCTCTGTATTTAACCCAATCACCAAGTGATGCAGCAGACAGTCAGGAACACAGCGCCTGGGGAGCAGTGTGTGGAGACAGTACCTTACTCAATAACTCATGCTGCCACAAGCAGTCTTGGAAATTGAACGCCCCAACCACTACACCCACACTACACTCATTTATTTTAAGTCATTCAACTTTTCAAAAATAAAAGCTTTTTTACTTCATCGCTCTCTCGTCTTGTCTCTGATTCAATACAGCCTTCAGATCCTTCAGTTCACGTAGTACTGAGGAGAAGTGGGAAAATATAATCTACAGAAATCAGCATTTAAACAACTGTAGACTTTTTATTTCTCTCTTTAAAACATGAATACATTTATCCAAATTAAACTTTAAATAACTACAATATGGATTACACTTAAATGCCCGTTCTATCAGGTTTCAAACATTTCTGTTCACTGCCTGAAAACCCTAAAGCTTCTTCACCTCTCTGACACTAGATGGCAGTGAATGCTAGTCTGCTGAAAAAGATACATGGGCTTCTTTGTTGGGGTTTTCTGTCACACTTCATCTGAAAGTCAAAGATCGAGAAGCTCAAGTGTACAAGGTTGTGGGATCATATCTGCTGCTTTATATCGTGCAACTAACATTCATCTGAAAATCAAACATCTGAACCAAGTTCACTAGACTGTCGAGCCTGGTAGCTCACCTGCTTTAGCAATAGTGTTAATAACAGAATGTTGTGGAATTTAGTCAGGCTTTTGTCTTGTATGTCTCATTTCACCTTGTACACACGTGTGTGTGTGTGTGTGTGTGTGTCAGAATGATGGAGCGAAAGTAGTACATGTTTTTACCTGTTCACCAAGAAGAATCGCCAGTGTTTATTCGGTCCATATTTTGCTTGCATTTTTTTTTTCAGTTATAGAAGCGGCCATCCTGTTGAAAGAAATTGAGTAATATTTTTAAAGTAGCTAAATAGTAAAAAAAGACAATGTAATGATTAATGATAGGTTTCCAGTGGGTGATAAGGTTCAGCTGGTGGTCTATTGGTTAGAAAGTGGCCCGTTATACGAATTTGTGGGTTTGAATCCCAGGACTGCCAGTGTCAGTCCTAGGACTCATTGCACATGGCAGAGTATAAAACGACTTTATGCTATATTAGTTATTACACCATGATCTGGTTTACACAACAGTGGGTAGAAGGCAGATTTTGTGTTGCTCTATGTGATTTCATTCTCTCCAGTTCTGTGTCTTTGTGTTGAAATTAAATGAGAGTAATTTTACCAAATCATGTAAAATTAAATTTGTTATTTACTGTTTTCTATTTAAATCAGAGATGAACACTAGTTTGTACTTGCTAATACATGTCCATGTTGACTGTCATACACACTGTCACGCAGAGTACACCAATTGTAATGACTGTCATGTACCACTAGGGGTTGTAATGGGCCACGGTCCTGCATCACAAGACCGGTGCCACTGCGCAAGAATTAAAGCGTTGTCACGCAACACTGTCGTGCGTGACAATGTCACTGATAACGTAACAGTACAGGGTACTCCAGGGGTCTCCAACACGTGGCTCGACCCCAGTAAAGATAGTTTGCGGTTAGCGATTCGGAATTCCAAAGAATATTACTCTCCGTAGTAGTCACTTACAGTCTTAAATCATAAAGCATTGAGTTCATTGTGATTTGTGAATTTATATTATTGAGTTTATTACCCTGAAATCGTACGATATTAGAAGTTGCATTTTTATGTTAAAGCATGAATTACTTAAAAACCTTATCAAGCAGAAAGACCAAACCAAGCGCAATTTGTGTAGTCTGATTTGTGAATTTTTTCACAACCCACACTTTGTCTGTCAGAGAGTGGGAAATCCGTGTATTACAGATGCAGGAAAATGAGCCAGAATTAGAGTTAGCTCGATTTGTGAAAATGGAGTTTGGGCAAATTATGGAAGTGATTGTGATAAAGGTGATTTCTGTATTGAAATAATGTAATCTGCCTGCCAGGTGGTGCTAAAGAGGCGCTGTTTTAAGATGGAGAAATATTTATAATAAATACATTTTTGATAATCATCCTGTGTTATTTCTTGTTACTTTCGTTTTTATATTGAAACACAATTAATTGATACACGAATCACATGATTTTTCATATGTATATGATTTGTGAAATGTTGCACAAATGCAGGTTTGTCTGTTCAACCACAAATCACATCACATCTGTAATACACGGATTTCCCACTCTCTGACAGACAAAGTGTGGGTTGAGAAAAAAATCACAAATCAGACTACACAAATTGCGCTTGGTTTGGTCTTTCTGCTTGATAAGGTTTTTACGTAATTCATACTTTAACATAAAAATGCAACTTCTAATATCGTACGATTTCAGGGCAATAAACCCAATAATATAAATTCACAAATCACAATGAACACAATGCTTTCTGATTTAAGACTGTAAGTGACTACTACGGAGAGTAATATTCTTTGGAATTCCGAATCGCTAACCGCGAACTATCTTTACTGGAGTAGCTCCCACTCCTCTCCAAGTAGCTCGCCGAAGGGTTAACGAATCTACATACAGTTGAAAACGTGACCAGTCAAATTTTATTAATCACTTGGAAAACCATATCCGCCCCCTTCTTACACAAAATCATTATTTGTCCATTAGTTATAGGAAAAAAATCGGTAATATTTTACTCGGTACAAATGCATTACAGTTTTAAAGTAACTTGCCCAACACTGTTCATACCTGATGAAAAAAAAGTCCCCCTGTGGCACTCTTGGTTACGCAGATCACTACTGAATATAAACTGATTAGATTAAACATGAAAATCTGCAAAATCAGGGATGTTTCCGCTCATTTAAACGAGTCTGAGTTTTTTTTTTAGCAGTTTCTGAGCTACTAGAGACTCATGTTAGCTGTATAAACGCCACTGTAATTTTGTGTGGAAAGAAGGAAAGGTGGTGGCAATCGACCATCACAGCAACACCCAGCAAGTTCTATTCAGGATCATCAGCTGAACTTTAATTTAAGTAGTCAGACGTAATTAGTTTATGGATTTTATCAGTTATATTAATTTGTCCATGTAAATTTGAACCTCATTAACCACACCTGATTAAACTCATCAGTGAGGCGGTAAAGCCTCTGTGAGCTGAACTCAGATGGTTAGAGGAGAGAAAATGCTGATCTCTGCAGAAGTTGGTCCTCTAGGAACTGGTCACAGATCTGGCTCTCCTGGATTTGGGCTTAGATGGAACCAGAGATTGTTTATGAGAGTGAGGGGTTTGCAGTCTTCCTGCCTTAAGGGAAAGTTATCGTTGGACCATTGGCTCACTTTAGTGACTCGTTTTTATGTTTTTTAATTTCAAACTCAGACAGTCTTCCGACTGAGATGATTTAGGAATCTGAAAGATACATGTAGAAAAAAATGAGAGTTGCTTGTCAAGCCCTGTAGCTTTCTTATTTAAGCTGTGGGTTCAAAAAAATGAGGCCATGGGATCAAGTCTTTAGTTTTATTACTTACATGGCAGACTTTGTCTGAAAGTTAACGATCTAAAAACTGTGGGCTGCTTGATTTAATATGTGGGCTCAGTACCTGGAGGTTGTGGGACCATGCTGAAGTCTTTAGTTTAAAGTCTTGTGTGTCACAATTAATCAAATGTCCAAAAGATAACCTGCACCTCTGTTTCAGCTCGGTAGCTCGCAGTTTAAGCTGTGGTTGCAAAAACAAGAGGTTGTGAGATCAAACCTGAGTCTTTAACTTTACGTCTAGCATGTCACACTTCATCTGAAAGTGAAATATCTTAAATCAGCTTGTCGAGGCCAGAAGCTCGCTGTCTTTAGCTGTAGTCTAAAGATTGGAAGGTTGCAGGATCTAATCAGGGTCTTGCTTTTAACGTCTTGTATGTCACGCTTCATCTTAAAGTAAAATGTCCAAAAACAAGCAATGTGTCCAGCCAGGCCCTGTGGTGCACTGGTTTATATGGAGTCTTCAAGTCTAGAAAGTTGTGGGACCAAGCCTGAGTCTTTGTGGCTTGCATAACACATTCATCTGAAAGTCAAATAACTTAAATAAAGCAGGCCTAGCTGTTAAGCCCAGTAGCTCACATGCTTAAGCAGTGGGCTTGAAAGATTCTATCTAAGATTAGCTTTATGTCTTGATCATCAGCGCTAATCTGAAAGCCAAATAAAAAAACAAGGCCTGTGTGGGCCTGTGGCTCAGTAGCAAGAGTCATGCCTCAAAAACCAGTCGAATGGGGTTCTAATCAGAGCCCTTTACTTTTATGCATGACCATAAGACCTCATGTGAAAGTCAAATGTCCAAAAAAAAGGGCTGTGTTCTGTGGAGCCCTTTGGTGCAGTGGTAAAAGTGATGCCTCCCGAACCAGTCAGATTGGGTTCGAATCTGAACCTTTAGCTTTATGTTGGGCACATCAGGCCTCATCTAAACGTCAAATCAAATCTCCAAAAAAAAGTATGAACCATGTGGGGTCCTGTGGCTCAGTGGTAAGAGCAATGCCTCCCAAACCAAGTGGTTGGGGTTCTAATCTGAACCTTTAGCTTTATGTCCTTCACATCAGTCCTCATCTGTAAGTCAAATTTCCAAAAAAAAGTATGAACCCAGTGGGATCCTGTGGCTCAGTGGTAAGAGCAATGCCTCCAAGATTCAGAGGTCATGGGTTCGAGTCCTGGGCAGGGGTCTCCACAAACACCAATACCAGTGAAAGGGGGGGGAACTTAATCGTCTGCCCCCCCGGGGCTTCTGAGTGATGAGACCCTGGGGTTATAGAGCCTGAAACCAGAGACAGATGGGGTTATGCTGCATAAAACATGGCGTCGAACTTTTGAAGACAGTTTGGGAGCGAACTAGTGTTTTATAAGTTTGTTTCCTCCAACTGTCTTAAAAGTTTGTTCCTTCCATCATTTTAATACATGTTAGGCAAGATTTGAACCAAGCCCCTCCTGTATTACAGGCAGGGACTTTACCACTACTCCACCAAGTCTCTTGCACTGGCCAAGCTTTTTTTGGGGGGGTTTGTCTTGAAGATTGGACGGCAATGACAAGAGCCCAACTAGGGCAAAACATGATAACAGATCTTTCTCAAGTGATCCTACAGATCTGCAGTTATCAGGTTGTAGACACTAATTGTTGACAGAACAAGACGAAGTGTGTTTTATTTGACGTTTGGTGCTCTGGCTGGTCTTTTAGCTAATTGTAGACAGAACAAGACGACTCAGACGGACTGAGAGGAATGACGACTTTGAGTTTTGGTGTGACTTTCATTAGAACATTTTCTGCAGCAGCTTGATTCCAGCTGGTGGATCATCAGTACGTTTCTGACAACTCCCACACACACACACACAGTTTCATGTGTGTAGAACTTACAGTAAACCACCACTTTTCTTTTTGTGGAACATATTTTATTAATTTCAGGTAAGACTGAAATCAGCACATTTAGGAATGGAACATTTGCTTTTTAAGTGCCTTTTACCCAGGACCTGAGATTCAAGCCACAGAACTTTTCTGGCATCCCCAAAGAACTTTTGAGTCAAATGATCTTAGAGTAAACAAGATGCATCAGTAAAGTTTGAAGAACCTCCATAAAGGATATCTGAATAAACCTAAACCTATTAAGTGACCTGTTACGTGAAGGTTCCTTAAACCTTGAAAATGTTCTTCATTCTCACATCTCCTTTATAAGCCTGTTTGTGGTGAGTATCTCCCCCCAATTCTGGTGATTTTAGTGCCTTCCCTACTTAACCAAACCCGCTTCAACACAGTAAGGGCTTGATGAGAAGCTGATTAGTTGGATCAGGTGTTGTAATCAGTGCGTGAAGCCATAGAACTTTTCTGGCCTCCCCAAAGAACTTCTAAGTCAATTTTCCTTTAGAGAATCACTTCTGTAAAAAGGATGCGTCAGTTTGAAGAACCTCCATCCTGAAAAATACCAACGACAATGATCTTTATATTACATGATTTTTAAAACACTTTAAAAGGTTCTTCACACTGACTGTGAAAAACTGGAAAATATGTGTGCCTATAATAAAACAGAGAATGCCCTCCATCATTCTGAGGACACTGGACATTCTCACCAGAAATTCACTGCTAGTACCAGTATGTGTATAAGTTTTATTAGAAATATGATTTTCACAGCATAAACCATTGGATAAATATATATGTGTTTTTATCAAACCATACATTTCTTCCAAAACAGAGAAAATGTAGCAAGTTTTCAAGATGCAGTGGTTAGAGAAAAGAATCACATTCTTCTAAATATTCTCCTTTTGTTGCTTGAAAGTCTGAAATTAAGACACAAAATTCTAGCTCTGTCTACCTATGCAGTATACAATGTCAGGAAAGAAAAAACATGCATTAACAAAATTTATATGATGGATTGGCTTCCACCTGTGAACAACTGTAATTGGTTTGATGGATTCATCATAAAATCTGCTATTTTAGAAGCATTCCAGTGTTTGGTAGTGCTGAGGGCAAACAACTATGGGTCGCAAACCCCTGCCAATACATCTCAAAGATAAAAGCTGTGGACAGTCAGGAGATGGATCCAAAACTATTCAAAGGCTTTATCAAGCCCTAGGAGCACATGAAGTCTATAATTAAGAAATGGAAAGTGTTTGGTACGACTAGGACCCTCCCTGGATCAGGTCGTACCTCCAAACTTGATGGAAGAGCGAGGAGGAGACGGTCAGTCAGGCTGTCAGGAGGCCAACAGCAACTCTGAGGCAGTTCCAGGAATTTATGGTGATGAGTGTACATTGTGCGCATGTGACATTTTCACAAGTGATCCACAAATGTAGCTTGTATGGGAGGGTTGCAAGAAAATAAAAACCACATAAAGACACATTACGTCAAAATGCACCTTGAAGATTGTGAGGCCAAGCAGAAAAGATGTTAGGGTCTGATGAAACCACAATCAAACTATTAGGCCACAATGCCAAATAGTACAGCTCAACATCCAAACACCAGTAAAGCATGGCGGTGGGTGTTTCTCTGGAGCTGGGACAGGGCACTTACTGGGATAGAAGGAAAAGATGGGTCACATTACCATTAAATTCTGAAGATAACCTGCTGCCCTGTGCCAGAACATTGAAAACAGGAAGACGGTTCAACACCGTTGATGATGATCTGAAGCAAAACTTACCACACAGTGGCTGTAGGAGAAAAAGGTGAATGTCTCAGTATGACCCAGTCCTATACCCGACTGCGAATCTGTGGAATTATGCAGATCGCAGTTCACCAAGAGTCACTATCCAGTCTGACTGAACTTGAACCATTCAGTAAAGAAAGGTACAGTCTAGATGTATCAAGCAGATAGAGAAGTTCTCCAACTGTCTCCAACTGTGTCTGCTTCCACAAAGTCCTGACACAGGGGGTGATCCTCTATCGATCACTTAGCTGTTACAAATTGAGGTTATACAGTTAAATACAGTTCAAGTAAATACAATTATTTGGGTGTCTTCCTTTCAAAGCAACAAAATTAAGGGGCGTGATTTATTGCTACATCCACTGCAGATCTTGTGTGCAGCCACATATAGATTATTACATTCATTTAGCCATTTCTGCTACACTATCTTCTCTTTTAAAACGGTCAGGTCTATAGCTTGCTGTCATGTTTTGAGCTGCCGTTCAGGCCTGAGCTGGTGAGAGGAGAGAGGTGATTGTACTTGGGCGTGATGTTAATATGTACAGAGGTTGTATATAGGTCACGGTTCACAATACGATGCAGGTTCGGACTCTCTTCCTGCAGTTCTTCCACGCTTTTCTCTGCTGAATCAGAACCCTCCGTCGTCCCAGATTCTGGATCCTCAGGGTACAGGCTGTCACCTGCAGAGTGAAAGACAGAAGTCATTAGACCAATGTTGTTTAATGGACTAATCCTGTGCTTCTCAGCCTCATTCTCAGCTGCTGAATCTGTATTTTGTAGTCAACTTCTACTGTATACCACAGTCAGTTTTTGATGCATTGAAAACCTGTCAATTTAAACACTCAGGGGTCCAAATACTTAGAATATTTGATTATTTCATTCGATACATGAACATTCAGTTCTCTATTTTGTATTCAGTATCTTTGTCGTTTCATGCAGATATTAAAGCTAAAAGAGCAGAGATGTAAGTGAGTTGACGTATGAAGTTAAATAAAGCCTGTAAAGATAGTATTGTATGACTAATGTCAAACCAGTTCACAGATCAGGAGTGTGTGTGTGTGTGTGTGTGTGTTATAGTGCAGCATGTTTGAGTGTACTGTCTGGAGAGAGTGACATTAAAACAGGGATTGTGGTTAGCGATTATATAGCCATCATCATTTATTCCACCAATAGCAACATGTGTGCATTTAGGGCTTTAACTTACTAAAGATAAATGTTGGTTATATTGTGAACTGCAGCAATGAAAATACTTACAATTGTGTTTATTTATAAAACGCTACTTGACTGGGTTTACAGTATAGTACATTACATACTGTAAATTTTGTACATTTTCAGGGCAAGAATGTCTCAAAAATGTAGGAAAAACAGGGGAAATGTGGCTAAACCACAACATCAGGATCAACAAAATAGTCCCGATTTTGTAAAACTGAAGTGATTGTTTTTTTTTAACTTTAAAATGATTTTATAATTTCTTCTGATTACTGGGATAAACGAAATAGATCAAATGCACTGGGGTTTTCTGTTATATATTATATTGGCAACAAAAAAAGTGGTTCTTACACAACCTGCCAGTCATTGTCATTGATCACGAATTAATACAAAAACAAACAGCTGGGAGACCTGAGAACTGGTTAGGGAGGCACTGCTCTAATCCATACCAGGTAAGAGTGATATGTGTCCATCAGTGGCCATCAGGCGAACAGGGAGCCACTGCTCGGATCCCTCCAGGGATCTCTGTCTGGCGAAGTCGTGAAGATCACTCAGTACGGGGAAATGGCACATTCGTCCAAGATCATAGAACTGAGGAGGCGCTATCCAAAGCTCTCTATTCTGGTAGTCCTGCAGTATTTCTGGTGGTGTGGACCACTGTGGGAGCGAGGATAACAGGTCACAACAACTCACATGGTTAAATAGTAAACTCCCAAGAAGTGGAACTACTTTTTTCCTACATTAAAAATAATTTATAAGCAATAAGATGAAGTAGCGCAATGGACAGTGACCATTTTGTATTTGTCTCTGTAATCTTGGACACTGGATATTATTATAATTCATTCAGAGTTTACATTCAGTCACATTTTATTCGAAATTATTAGTTCTGCAAGCATTATGCATATAAGTACTGGGACGCATGGACTAAGGCAAAATAAATAAATAAATAAATCATCTGATAGAATATTTTTATTTACCAAACGCTCCATGTCCCTCCCAACCTTTTATCCATGGTTTAATTAAATCGCAGTTAAACCAAAGTAAAAGACATACCAGAACTTTTTTTGCCAAAGCTTGTTTACCCCCCCGCCCCCACCCCCAATTGTTTTCTTCAGATCTGCATCAATAGCGCAAAGAAAATTTTTAATAACTGAAATCAGTTTCAGTGCCAACTCAAGTTCAGTGTTGGTAGTAATGCACCAGTTAAAATATACATAAATTGAATCTAATAGACTCCTATTTATGCTAATTTAATGTATTATTTTAAGCATTAGACAATAGTTCACTCTACCACTGTATGTAAGTTTAATCTGTTTCGGTTAAAGGGGCATTACAGCATAAAATCACATTTAAACGTTGTTTACAGTTTTCTATAATGTTCTGTAGGCCAGCTTTGCTTCCCCACGCCTCTTCAGTTATTTAGCACTACAATACCCAGTATGCATTGCGTCAACAAATCAAATTTAACTTCCCTTTAACAGCCAAGGTTTAGGGTTCAAGGTTGCTTTGCTGTCATCAACAGCTGTTTACATGTACATTGTATGGACGGAAGTATTGGGACGCCTTCTTATTACAATTGAGACATTGTACTCAAATCCATAGACTTGGAGTACGGAGTTGGTCAACCTTTGCAGTTATAACAGCTTCCACTCTTCGTGGAAGACTTTCCACATTATTTTAGAGTTTCTGTGGTAATTTGTGCCTATTCATGCTGTTGAGATTTTATGAGGTCAGACACTGATATTGGACGAGAAGGCCTGGCTCACAATCTCCATTCCAGTTCATCCCAAAGGTGTTGGAGGGGGTTGCGGTCAGGGGTGTAACTTAAAGTTAATGGAATATACGAAGACAAAAATAGAAATATTACAAAAAAACAAATACTGAACCAAACACACAACCCACACCTTAACATCCACGATCTCCTTCTGGTCCTGCAGGGTGAGGGGGACCTCCTGTAGGCAGCACATGTAGAAGGCTGTGTCGTATCTCCTCTGCTTCGCATAGACTCCAGTGGGGGTCAGCCAGTTCCCCCATTCGTGGAGGGCCCAGATGTTGGGGAGACACTCCAGCTCTCGACACATCTTGATGAAGTTGGAGGGGTTCTGGATCACCAGGGACCTCCACTGGGCGATCACCTGTGTGTCCCACTTGTGGTTGGAGGCTGAGGGTAGGGAGCGGGCGCTGGCGGCCCACGTGCCCGGCCGGGGCGCCTCCTGGCTGGGCAGGACTAGCAGGACCCCCGCCTCCTCGAAGGTCTCCCTCACGGCGCAGATCCGGAACGCAACGTCTCCCGGGACGGGAGATCCGAGCCGGGCCCGGTCCGTGGAGAACATGGGGGGTCTGGTCTCGGGGGGCTGTTTCACCACCCCGAGTCCGAAGTTGGGCTGCTGGGCGAGGGGTCCGAACAAGTCCAGCCAGGCGCTGGAGAAGTCGGAAGGCTCAGCCAGCCCCCCCGGAAAGACGCAGGCTCCGGGCATGAACCCGCTCCGGCCGCTCCGCCGCAGCAGCAGCACCGCGTAGTCAAACCCGGGTCTGCCCTGCAGAGGAGCCGGTATCCGGCTGCCCCCCAGCCCCGCCGCCAGGACCACCGTGGCCGCCTCTTTCCAAAGCTTCAGGGCAGAGTTCATCCTCCCTGCACACCTGGAGACACTCAGACCCGGTCCGGTCTCCTTCTGTGGGACAGAGGGGGCTGGAAGCACAGTACTGCTCCCTGCTGGACTCAGACTGGAACAGCCACCACATTCAAAACAACGGTACATTTCAAAGGTCTGGACGGATACTGATAGGTAGGCAGGTGGGTTAATAAACAGATAGACAGACAGACAGAAAAGTAGACAGAAAGACAGACAGATAAATAGACAGAGATATTTGAAAAAACAAAACATATATTTATACATATATTTATGGCACTGAAAAATAATTATATGCCATGAGTAAAATTTAGATCTTCTTCATCTCAACAATCAAGAGGAACAAGCAAAAAATTTACACAATTCTCTTACTAAAACCAGAAAGAGTACAGCTCAGTTTCAAGATGAGTTGAGTTTCCCGAGTTCTTGAATTGGCATAGAAAATGATTTCCACTCATTCACACGGTGCAAAAGTCTTGAGGAGGCTTTATTCATTTACACTTCATTACAATTCTGTACACAAACTGGCAGTAATGATAGCAAAGGCATATTGAATGTGAATATGAAAAACAGTTTGACTGATTTTACCATTGATTTTAAGTTGAGAAAACATGTTTTATAAAGGTTTGTTAAGCTGTCAGAGCTACAGTGATGCAGAAATACTTTTGCTGAGTGAGACAGGAAGAGATTGTACATTGTTAACACAAGAATCTGACAGGGAGATTGAAAGAATTTGTGGTGCATCACTGAAAAAACACTAAAAAGCAGAGTTTATAATCTTAACTGTAAAGGCTAACAAAGGCTTTAGCAGCAATAGCCCAAAATTCACATAAAGAGATCTTGTGAACATTTGTATAACAACACAGTTGGTACAATCCAATAGCATGAAACATTAAAACAGTTCCTTATAAGGGGTTAATTATACATTACATTACAAAGGAAGCTGTTACAGCCATGCAGAGATGATACTGACTTCAGATTTAGAAAATAATAAAACACTGAGTATTGACGGCATATTAAGAATCTGAAAAATTAATTGAATTATTTACATTAATCTTGTCACAGATGTCACTCAAAAAGTAACATTATTACATATTTGCCTATAAGCAGTTTTTGTTAGAGTCCAAAGCCAACATAAAAGTGTAATTCATACAATTTCATTAAAGGCTCTTTTCCACAGCTCTACAGAATTCGTTCTGTATCTGGACTATACTGTGCTGGTACTGAAGTTTTATCAGGTTCTAAACTGTACTGTGCCGGTACTGAAGTTTTATCAGGTTCTAAACTGTACTGTGCCGGTACTGAAGTT
>JBBMFX010022915.1:0-26596 GCA_037832545.1 Rhabdalestes septentrionalis | reverse complement strand
GGAACCCCCCCCCCCCCCCCCCATCCTAAAGATATATGAAATTAAACCTTGAAACCTAGGCTAGTTATAAAGACTCATTTATCAGTCATTATTCTCATTCTCATGATTCCCACAGCAGTGTACTGAATTTATTCAAAGATAGCAACGTTTTATCAACATAGTTCAGCAGTAATTGTGTCAATGTAAGATCCTGCTTATGTGTAAATGATGCAGTCAAGTGAACTGAATGCATTGCATTTCCACAGCAGTAACTATTATGAATTATTTAGTGACTACTATAAAAATTATGTGTAAGTTCTGTAGTAATGGGAGTAACAAACAAAAGAGAAGACACATACAAGGGTCCTACGGCCGTTTAAGCTGTTAGTGCTCTGTAGAAATAATATTTTACATCCACATTCATCATTTTTATCTTGTCTGACAGGTTTTGTGCTGTTTTTTTACTGTACTGTATAGGCCAACCTCTAGCCCAAACTGGTCCCTGGGTGACTTTAAAAGCGGCCCTCGCTGGCTAACTTCGAATGCTGGAGGCAACAGTACGGTAAAATGTGTGGGAAAATTAAGCAGCCCAAATGGCAGGTGTCTGGGCCCCTCAATAACGGCCTAAACACATTACAGGGCTATAAATAAGGCAGAGTTCGCCTGGGGCCCCGCTGACTCTCTTCCTCGCCTGCTGGTTGTGAACACTCAATCCCACCCTGAGCAGGGTATCGCTTAACAAGTAGACAAACAGCGGAGATTAAAGGAACAGACAGAAGACACAGGGGAGACCGTGTGGGAGGGTGCTAACACAATTACACACAAAACACACAATCCTCCAGTTACAGGCAGGCACTCGGCCAGCCGACCACTAAAGCCACACAGAGGCAGGTCGCTCCCTGATCAGCTCGGGATTGCATATAGCTGACCTGCGGAGCCTACTGAGATGGATTTATTGTTGGATATTTTGTGCCAACACTCTCTCCGGTTGTGATTTTCTTGAATACCTTTTCTGTGACTCACCAGAGAGGATGTGGCTGACTGAGCTTGCATGCCATCAATTATCATGTTTCTAAATATTATTGTTTTGCATTTTTAGCCAATATGCCACAAGCCATCTTTAATCTCTCACTCGCTGAACTAACATTATTGTCTTAGTAGTTTGAGAATAATATACTTTATAATATTAAATAAACAACACATGTAAAATTTAAGGAGTTCATTCCATAGACCTCTGTTTTGTAGCTACAAATAACACTTAATCATTATAAGTAAACTTACTGGTACCTGAAACAATGGTTTGCATTGTTTTTTATGATAAAATTTTAGCCTCAATATGTTTTTTCAAATCCATGCAGAGGTTATTATCGTCAGCATAAAATATAAAAACCCAGAGGACATAGTTTGGTTCACTGGTGGTTTTAAATTGCAAATAAAATGGCTTAAAGTTACACTGTTGACATCAGGGGGCAGTTGTATCGACAGGACATATGTCTGGAAGAATGCTAAATATAACTGTCTGGATGTAACATTAAGATTGTCAGAAGAGCTGGCTCTAATCGGACTTTTCACCAGTACTGGTCATATCTAGTACACGTGACTGGGAGAAGTCTAGGTCAGTTTATTTGTGTAGATATCATAATGGGTTTTTTTCTACAAATGTTTTTTTTCTGCAGATTATTATTTAGACCCCATATTTTATATTGTTCTTGTCACTGTGAGTCTTCACAATCATAACTTAAGCAATTTCCTCCGGGATCAGTTAAAGTTCTCTGATCCTAAAGTCTCTAAAAAGTGGTCTTAGCGGCCCCAGGATGTCTTCTTTCTTTCACCACCAATACAGCCAAATTCTGAAAGAAAAAACTTCTCACATAGAAAACACTTTGAGCCAAGTTCCTCCACATTTGAAGACATTGTAACAGGTTTCAGAGATAGGATGAGCTGATATGCTGCTATAGAAACAGGAGAGTATTTAAGAAAATGAAAGAAAAGTTTGCACCTTTGATATGCGGTCATCCACATAACCATCATGTGTCCTCTTTGTTTAAACCTCCCACTATTATCGCATCAGTCCCCTGAGGACAGAAGGGTAATGGGTGGTAGCTATTTTTATGTCTTGTGAATATTTCTTGCTATGTATAATAAAGCGGTGTGTTTTCTTTCCAAACAATCATGCATGTTTGTCTTTCTTTTCAGTGAGGAATTGGAAGAAAACAGCCCCATGAACAAAAATACAAGTCTAAAAACAATAGTAGAAATCACAGGCGTCACTTATCTTAGGGAACGCTGCAACAAGTCCCCACTACTGAACTAAAGATACAGCACATTGATTTTCGGCAGAAGTTAACAGAACGAATCAACTTTGACGTACTGCTGTCATTTAGGGAAAAGATGAAAGCATTGGGCAGGATGCTTTGACTTAAAATATGTCAGAACATGACATACGCCATAATTTGGCCCTGGAGACAGAACTCGGCTAAAGTAAACATTTTAATCCTATTTGATGATCCTCCGGGGCTGGGGTGAACAAACCAGCGTTATTTATAGCTAATTCCATATTTCTGGAGGTGTCTGTTTAAACCCACATATGTCTGTTTTTGAAAGACCCTGTATCTTTTTTGTGTAGTCCCATGGTTTACGTATCACAGTCTGGGGGGTTTGGGTGAGTTATGGCAAGCCAATTTATGACTAACACTCCATTCTCCCTGGACTTCATTCAGGAAAAAAATGAAATGAAAATAAACATCCGTTCAGATTTCATACGAGGACCTAAAAGATCATTTTACTTCCACTGATTTCTTGTCTGTCTGTTCCATTTTAAATAAAGGGGTTCTTGTTTATTGTCTCCCACAAATACAAGTTACAATTAGCATACCCATGTCTCTAAAATGTTTTCAACTGCAAGACAATTATTAAACACGCTTTTAAAGCACATTAAGCATGCTCCCTTTCATTTGAATTGAAAACCAAAGGATAAAAATCAACACAGCCCAGGACAAAATAGAAAATGCTGTTCAAATTCAGAATTTCATAGTTCAAAGTTCTTTATTTGTCGCTTATACAGTACAAAGAGAAATTGCATGTGTCATTGAGTCAACCTGTAAGTTATCAAATATTTCAAATTTAATAGAAATTTTTAGGTAACAAAAATATATAGAAAAAAAGCATTGGCCAACTAAATAATTATTACAGACATTACAAACAGAAGCACAATCTGCACAGTGTGCATAATGTACTGTGTGCTAATTTTCTGGTTTGTATAAAGGAAATGACAGGAAGTGTGTGAGATACTGTGAGGTAGAGGTTCAGTGTATGTTATGATGGGCTGTTAAAAAGTCATAGTGGCATGTGTAGTGATTCATATAATATCTAAAGGTTCTTTCTGTTCTGTTTTGGACTGCAGTGTGACTTGTTTCACATTAACTGCATCATTTCCTGCAACCATGTTTTCTTTGGAATACAAAACAGAAGACAAACACCTTCAAAAACAATTTTTTATGAATCCAATTTTTTTTAATCAATCCAGACCATTTACATGCTGTCCTTTTGGGTCAGATTCTAAAGAAGACTGTGGCAACAAGTTATATCAACCTGTTGTTGCCTATAGGTATGTGGGCAGCTGTGAGGACAAGAACACTAATTTAATTTTAAACACACTGGAGCTCACCAAAAATGAATAAAATGCACATCGAAAAAACAAAATGGGCCGTGAGTATAGAAATTCACATTCAGGTAAATCCTTTTTGGTGAAAGGAAATGCTGACATTAAAGCATGTATTATTAAAAATTCAGGACTTTCCTTTTATCTATACTTGGAGAATTGTTGTATTAAAGCAACAGAACACTCAAGGTCATGCATCATCACTAATAACGTCATCACTAATAACATTATAACTTCTTCTTGTTGAAAAAGTTTTAACTGAAGAAATGTTAAAGTCTACCAAAGCTGTTTCACTCTAAAGTTAGTGAACTTGGCTTACATGTCCAAAAAACTATAAAAACACAAACTAAAAAAAAATTCATTTCTTGTTTTGTTATGAATCAAAAACTCGATTTAACAACTAAATATTTGTCCCAGTGTTGAAAAAATCTGCATTTAGTGTCAAAATACCCTTCAATAAATTACTGCTATTCACAGCTGTTACAGGATATTCTGGGCGGCCAACAGATGTTGCGAACATTTCTGTAAAATAATTTGGTTGTCTGTGGAGAGTGAACACATTATATGGCCAGATTACAAGTAACAATTTCACCTCGTGTTTAGAAACCACAGTGGCATTCTGTCAGTTTGCCAGACCTCTTTCTCTTTGATCCCCACTGAATGCAAGGCTGGCGGGTTTTTCTCCTCCTCCACATTTTTCCGCTCATACATCTCAGCCTGTCAGCAGCCATGAACGAAACCTGTGCCACTTCCCCATCAATTAGGCTATGTGATGTGGATGATGTCATCAGTCTCAAGCAGGTTTTCCGAATCAAAAAGTAGAAAAAAAAAGACAGATCCAAGGAAATCATCTCCAACACATCAAAATAGAACCTTTAACTATTTGGAGCAATTGTTCCCAAAGACCCACACACTTGATCCAGCTTGTCTGTTCATTATAAAGGTCTTTGTAAGCTGGATCTGTATATTTGAAACTGCAGGGCAGTGGGTCCCCAGGGCTGGGTTTGGGAACCTCTGATTTACAGTATGAAGAAATTCACTATTCTTAACCAGGCCTGTGGGAGCTACTGGGGTCTCTCCCAGTGGCAATATAATGAAAAGCAGAGAAACACCCTGGACAGGTCTCCCCATAATCATAACGTCTGTCAGCGGCAACAGTGGGGATCGTACCAACACCATGGAGGTAAGCAGGGAGTCAGCGAAATACCCGAAGACAAAAATGAAAGGGAAAAACAGGAAAGCAGCAAATGAATGAAAAACAAAGAACAGAAGGAAAACGAAAGAGATGAAAAAGCAAAATGAAGAAAAAGACAAAAGGAACCTTGAGAAAATACCTACTGTGGGGAGAGGAGAAAATGGGAAACACAACCAGATGTTAAAAGGCGATCATGAAGAGGGCGAGAAGAAGTGGCAGGATAACAGCCAGTGAGGAAGTGAGCTAGGGTGAGTGAAGAACAGGAGAAAAGGTATGGGTTTTAGACCGGAGGAGGAAGTGTGCTGACTGTGGGAGTGAGGGAGTAGAGCGAGTGTCTGAATAAGGTAAAAAGGGGCAAGAATGCTAACTAGAGGCCTGAGTAAATAAAAAAAGAGAGAAAAGAGAAGACTGAAAATCTGACGATGTTATTAGACAGAGAAGCTGCAAAATACACAAGGAAGTACTTTACCTGGAAAAAATAGCAGAGAAAGCACATAGGAAAAGTGGCAACGGAGACTTGTGAAGCAAAGAGAATGAGGAGGAGATAAGTCCAAAATTAACATGTGTAGTCAAGAAATTGAGGAGAACGATGTACACAAAGGAAGTCTGAACTCATGAATGAGCGAGGAGCATGGAGGGAAGGAGGGATTAAATAGTGATGCCTAATGAGGTTGGTAATGAAAACAGTTGAGCACATGTGCACAAATAAATGGACGGGTAAAAATACCACGGCAAGCAGTGGCCAAGGGTACTACTACCTTTTACAGCACCCCCTCTTGAGGCTGGCACATGATGGCTTAGGACATATTTCACCCTGATTGGAAGTCCCGATTTAGAGATTGTCCAGGCTGGAAATGGTCACCACCCAGCACTGTTCCCCGGACCTTTAACCTTCCCAGTCCAACAGGCATTGTGTTTCATGACCCCCATTAATGCTTGACTGTATAGGCTGTATGTCCATACATGATCCAAGGTGATAATGGAGCCTCAGGAGGTGGTGTGAGGGAGAGGACAGTTTCCATGTACACCAAATGCACAGACCAGGGGAATGGGTTGGCCAAAACCACATGCTGGACAAAATATTCTGTTGTTCCTCTGGCCAATGGCAATTTAGACAGATGAACAAGGTGTAGAGTGGTTAGGGCTACTGTTTGACCACTAGAATTGGGAAACCCCGTGACAAAGGGACATGTACCTGACAGCATGTCACAATGTCTTGCTTCATTCTCAGATCCAGAAGCATCTCTTGATCAGTTAAAAGGTGCACTGTATACCAGGATGGGCCACAACTGGGAAGGCATGACCCCACTGCAACACCACAACTTGAGCCATGTCAGGAATATGGAGGCAGTTAGAAGGGCAACCTGAAGGGGAGAAACTCCCCACTGGACATCCCTGACTGTGGCCTACACACTCCAGTGCATGGGAGCATTGACACAATGAGAATAAATGATGGGTGGATGCTTAGGGATTCTTATAGGGCATCCAATATGGTGTTCTTGGAAGTAAGAGAGAGGTAAATTTGGTGTTCCATTGTAGTAAGAGTAGGTAAAAAAAAAGCCTGTCTGGCATTCGCTGGCATTTTGGTATATGCCAGACTTGCTGCACTTGAGGTTCTTGTGATCAGTCCTGACTACAAATGGGTGTTCGTCTCCTTCAAGCCAGTGCCATAATTTGTCTAGGGCTAACTTGACTGCTGGGAGCTTGCAGTTTCTGATATTGTAATTCCTCTCACTCGGGGACACAAAACAGTTATAAAGGGCTCATGGATGTATCTTGCCTTTATTTTGAGCTCACTGAGACAGCATCGCTCCAACTCCAATGTCCGAAGCATCCACTTCAACATCCACCCTTCTCCAGCTTTACATAAATGAGGAGCTGGAGTACTGTGTTGACATGTTCTGGGCTGTGTTACAGGAGAAAATGAGAATGTCATCAATATATCCATAGCACATTTGGTTCAGTCTCCCTCAAAATATAAATGATGAGTGCCTAAAATACAGCTGGTGCGTTGGCAAAGGCAAAGGGCGTATTCATGATGACCATTGATGGTGATAAAGGCAGTTTTCCACTTATCTCACTTATAAATACGGACAATAGTGTAAGCACATTTAAGATCTACTTTAGTAAAGAAGGAGACTTGCTGGAGACTTTCAGAAGGCATATTCATGAGGGAAAGGGGATACTTGTTTTTTATAGTGACTTCATTTACAACCCTGTTGTTTATTCACAGTCAGAGATTCTCTTCTTTTTTACCAACAAGGAAGAAGCCTTCCCAATTGGAAAGGTGGATGGGTGGATATGCCTAGGCTTTCTGTATGTATGAATAGCTGTTGGTTATGAGTGTACGCATCCCTGAGGTATGGTTGAATGCAGACAATTGTACAGTCTTATGGCTGATCTGGTGGCAAATGTGCAGTCTTGTGTTTGTTGAACATCTCTATTATGTCTGTGTACTCTGATGGTGTGATGCCAGGAGTTGGGGACCTGAATTCGACCTGGGAATGTACAGTGTAAACATGGGGCATTACCTGGAGTACTAGAATGAGTGAGGTCTTGTCCCTCGCTCTCAGATGTGCAGTGTGGAGGTCGACTTCATGTGCAAATCTGATAGTGTCCAGAGGGTGGAGCAGACCTAGGTGTACAGGAATGTTGAATCAGGTGATCATCCCATTCCTCACTCTATTGGGTAAAATGCAGCTTTTTGCAGTCGATGAAGGGATTATAATGGTAAAGCCTGGGGTACCAAAGTATATCTGCTGCTCAGCTGAGTCAAGGAGGAGGAAGCAAAGATCTCAGAATTGCCTGACAACCAGAGGCATACATTTGAGAAATTGAGAAAATTGATGTACATGAAGGGAGTCTGAGCTCATGACTGAGTGAGGGGTGTGGAGGGATGGAAAGATTAAAAACCGACACTTTGGTAATAAAAACAGGTGAATACATATTGGGAAAAGAAGGGACAAGAGGAAATATCTCCCCCAGGCAGTGCCCCAGGGTATGACTACCTGGGATGTCACAATAACATGTTGATTTAATCAAATTACCTGCCAAAATTACCTAAGATGCACTGAAAAAAGTTGTCATGAAAAAACGCAGAGAAAGCTTATGGTCAAGGAATGTCAGGTGAGAGCACCTTGCACTGTAACTTTGTAAATATAGTCTGAAGTTCATTAAGGAGGGGACGTGTCAGTGCAGACATAAGTCGTATTCTCGGGTGGGAAGGGATGGGGAGCGGGGGAGGCATTGTCCCGTTATTGAAAAGCTAAAAATATGACGCCAGATGGCCCTTCATAAGTCGATTGGGTACCCCTATGAGAAGATCCACTCACGACAAAACAGAGAACAAACTCAAGCATTTCTCTGACTCATTAAATATAATTCTCTCAGTGAACTAGGAAAACAAAAGCCCCAGTTTTTGCTGCAGGTGTTTGAGCTGCTAACTACAAATGAATAGAATATGCATAATCTTATGACATATAGTACACCATTTGCATACAAGGTTTTGTTCCAAAACACTCTTATGTACACTCCTTTTTTTATGATATCATCGCTGAGAAGAGTTTTGCATACAGTGCCCTACACAATTATTGGTCCCTTATTTAATGAGTAAAGAAGGCTGATGAAATTCCCCCTCAATCATAACAAATTGGTATCTTTAATTAGCCAAGAAAGAAAATAAATTAAAAATATCACAGATGATCAAAAAATTTCACATTTTTTGGAGAGTTTTTAATTCCGTGGCCATCCTCCTTACTGTGTCAGCTAACAAATAGCTCTGTGTTTTTTCCAGGCTAGTTTATTATGGTTTGGAATTTATTTAACTGCTTGACTGTTGATTTTAAATTGACCAGGTATTTCAATCCCTTCATTCTCTGATTGGTGTGAGTCAACAAGCGTATGTCTTATTGCTTCTAATTCTATTGAATCTTTCCTGAAGTAATGGAAGGTTTAGGCATTTGGGTCCTGTGTCACACCTTTTTTATAGCCCAGTGAAACAAGAAATTGAATTAAACATTTGGAAGTACACTTAATTTACAATCTCTGAATTTTAATTTATTGGGATGTTTTGTTTTGTTTTTAAAGGAAACTAAATTCACCTCAACTATGATATTTTTCAAAATTAAAGTCGAAGTGGACTCAAGAAGTCGTTTGATGATTTCATTGCACAGATGCAGCGGAAGAACACCTTGTCCAACAATGAGCAACTTTTATTGAAGTTCCCTGTAACAATAGCCTTCGGGTTGTAAGGCAGCCAAAAGTTTCACATCTTTAAAGATGAAATTATAAAGCAGACCTGTGATCTATTTTTTTTTCTTATCAATCAGAGGCTTTTCTGTAAAGCTCCTCAACTCCACTGGACTGGACGACTCTCTGCAGGGCTAGCATCACCCGTGTTAGCTAACGGATGCTGTTTCAGATGGCCGTGTAGAGCACTGGTACTTTTATTGTACTTTAACACTGACTTGCAGATCGTGCTGTTTGTGTGGTCTAGAGTGAATTAAATCCATCCACCAATGTTACCACCCTTTTTATGAAGTGACTGTAATAACTGGTTAAGTAAAGAAACACATATAAATAAATGTAAAGAATTCTAGAATACAAAAAACCTGCAAACATTGCGTCAGTGTAAATACATCTTAATTCTTAATTCGTCAAACACTTTTCTGCACTGCTGTAAAAATGATTGCAGGATCCAGATGTGTGGTAGATTCAAATACAACATTGGAACTAAAAGAAACCCACTGCATTTTTAATATGAGGCCATGCACACACCCATCACTTTTTACTTTTACTCTTTAACCTCCCACTGTCCCATGAGTGTTTGGTAGGTTTATGGACGTTATTTTTTTATTTCTTGTGAATATTTCCCAGTCTGTGCAAGAAAGCAGCTTATTTCCATCACATTTATTGACAGGGACAGAGCCGTAGAGACGCTAAACAAGCAAGCATGCTTTTCTTTCAAAGAGTTGGCATGGAACACAAAACAAAAGTGTACAGCAATAGTAATAATTCACTCCACAGACCTCCATATGGTGGTCTAAAATATTAATGCTGGAGCTCAGTTTTCAGTTATTTACAGAAGAAATCAAATTCAATTCTTATTAGCAGTTTACCATGAAGCACTATCATTTGGCATTTGGTATCTCCACACCTGAACATTCCGCCTATATCGGGCTGCTAGACATCCTATAAGAAAACCAAGGACATTGGTAAGAAGTTGCCCCAGCTGTTTAAACAGGCTTTCCACAGGATTTTGGACTGTTTCTGTGGGTGTGTGTTTCTGTGGGAATGTGTCAATCAAAAGAGCATTTGTGAGGTCAGGCACTGATTTTGGACAAGAAATTCTGGCTTGCGATTGACGTTCTAATTCATCCCAGAGGTGTTCAGTTGGGTTGATGTCAGGGCTCTGTAGTTCTTGCATTGTACATAGTGGCACAGCCATTCTGGAACATTAAAGAACCTACCACAAACTGTAGCCACAAAGTAGGCGACATTATTAACATTACCCTTTACCCATCCCAGTCCTCATAAAAAGCCACAGACCATTATCACTATCCCTCCAAACTTACTTTTGACACTATGCAAACTCTGATTTTTTTTAATGCTCTGTAGTGTGTAATGCAAGGTGGAGTTGGGGTGTCAACCTGGTCCTGGAGGATAGGTGTCCAGCAC
Source organism: Rhabdalestes septentrionalis (assembly GCA_037832545.1). Classification (NCBI taxonomy): domain Eukaryota; kingdom Metazoa; phylum Chordata; class Actinopteri; order Characiformes; family Alestidae; genus Rhabdalestes; species Rhabdalestes septentrionalis. The sequence goes on along the minus strand of JBBMFX010022915.1, from coordinate 16,085 downwards.
ACTTTGATGGTTCTCCTCCTCAAACATGAACACTTAACCTGACATACTGGTGAGGTGAACCAGGTGTTTCTGAGCAGGAAAATCACCAAAACATGCTGGACCACGAACAATCAGGGCTGGAGTTCGACACCCCTGCAACAGAGCATAGAATATGTTTATGCACTGCATGCTTAATCATTAGGGAGCCCCGTTCTGAGAGTCTGCATGGTCTGCTGCTTCAGGGTTACAGCCTTAAAGCTGACTGTTAAGGAACTACACAACAATATTTTGTGCATTTATGGCATTGCCATGTTTAAACCTTATTCTTTAGGCCAATTCATTCTACTTCCCAGGTCCATATATGCACATGGTCATGTGTTAAATTCTTTATTTTATACACCTCTTAGAAATGGCTGTGGCTGTGATAGCTGAACAATTCAGAGGGGCGTAAACTTGGACATGTAGTGCACATAAACCAGTACTAACATCTCTTTTGGAAACTTTAACTTAAAGTTCATTAAAACTTAGTCTGCATCAGAAGAGCCGTTTCATTTTCAGGGCAGTAATAAAGTTCACTCTGCACCCCTGATCACAAGAAAACTGTACAGGTACATTTTTGTCCTACAAGGCATATTGCAAATATCTGCTCAAAGGTACAAGAAAAGGTTATAAGGTCCAGTGTAGCCCAAACATGAGATCATCACAATCACTTTCCCAGAAGAAAAGGTGTATATTTTCACAAAACAGCATGTTTAAAATAAAATAACAAATAAGGCTTTGATTTAGGACAGGGTTAACAGAGCTAAAATGTAAGTAACGGCAACAGTACATGTTTTCTAACTGAAGGTACTGAAGACTCTTTGTGGTACCACACCAGTGACAGAATGTAACAAACGTCCTGCCATCACTACTGTGTCTTAATGCCAGAGACATAATTTGGAGAACACAAAGTGCAATGTTTAAGATTTCATATTCATTTGGAACTGATGATCTCTGCCCTTTGCTACAAATCGCTGAGTATTGACTTCACTTTTTCACTATGTCAGCATGATCAAATCTGCTCTAAAACAAATTAGGCTAAGACACGAATATAGTAGCAACTTTTCTGCACACAAATTGTCAGGAGTGTTTAAGGAAAGGCAGTTTGATACTGGTCTATGAATGCATGTACTATGGTCAGATTTGTGACCCTGCTGAAATCTTTTAGCATTAGATAATTCCTTTTCAACTAGCATATTGTAAAATATATACAAGTACTGTATATAGTTTATCTATAGTCATATGCTAAAATTTAAACATCTCCAACTAATTTACAGGATGATTTTATAATTGAAAATAGGCTGAACATCCAATAAAGGGAACATACTTAAATATAACATTATTCTACCAAGTTAGTATCTGTCCATTATCTGAAACACTTTCTCTTAACAATGAGGGTTGTCATGAGTGGTCATAGAGAAAGGCAGAGAAACATTCAGGACAGGCACATCTAGGAGCAATTTAGCATCTCCAGCTTCATGGACATGCAAATCCAAAAGACTTCCATTAAAATAAAATGTTTACTAAATAAGGAGTAAAAAAAGTTTACTGTTTACTTGTGGCAACAATAACAATACAGGCAAAGAGCAACTATGAATGTAACAAAATGCAATTGACGATGAAGGCATATTTATAAATTCTGAAGAATCAAATAATCAGAAATGCTTGATAAAAGAAACAGTACAGAAAAGGTACAATGATTTGTATTAAAACAGTTTAGCAAATTTGTAGTTTCAGCTTCAAGAACAGCATTGTCATTAATTAATGGCCAATAATTCCTACACCTTCTTAAATATCAAATTACAGAACTTCTCAAGTATTCCCAGACGCAGCTTCCTCAAATCAAGGATTTTTCTAGGCATGGATTGAGGTTAATAATTTCGTATCACTTTTCTCTTAATGTTAGCTCTCCTACTTGCTTTTTCACTGTTGAACCTGCACCATTCAGTTTCAGACACTCATGCACACATGAGAAAGATGAGGCAGGTGGAGCGTTAAACAAGAACATTCATATGTCAGGAGGACATAGACTATATTTGTTCAAATAATATCAAATTAGATTTTCATTATAATTTCGATTATTGCACAAAATATATAAATTCAAGCTTCTTCAAAATCTATGTATGCCTATTTTTAATCTGTGTCTATTAAAGTATATTTAAAATAAGGCCTTTATGTATTTTCTCAAATTGACAAACTTCCAAGGACCCGTACGATCCATAATAACTGTTATTCTGTCTGATGCACAGTCACAGGATTGGCTCACTTTCATTCCAGTTTATGACTGCATCTGCCCACCTGGAAAACATACAAAAAAAAAGATTATAATCCTGAAACTGCCCTAAGGAATCAAAATGGTTGTCACATTCCAGAACAACGAATGCCATAATACTATCTCAGGTGGCCATTACAATAGCCCTAAAATGCACTAGGAATAGTTTGAGAAAAAAATGAACAGTGTGTTTTTAGGAAACTGATTTGGACGTGTACTGTTTAGAACACAAATATTATGTGTAATGCTCCTTAAACTCTACTACTTATACTGGACACAAAAAGAGATATTCTACAGCCATTCTCTTCTATCCAACTATAAAACAGCTAAAATGTGTATTTCTTTTATTATATTAATCTGTCATTCTAAATTCTAACCCCAGAATCTGTCTTTAATGTCAGTAAATATACAACTTAACTGACAGACAGTTTACCTGGTTCTAATGCAGAGCTCTAATGGGGGTGTGAGGTCCATGTCCACATCCGCAGACTCAAGGGTCTTTACAGACGAACCTGGATCTGAACAAACACAAACATTACCATATATAGTAATATAATTCCAAAATGGTTTTTTGTTCATACTTAGCAGCTTTAGGAAAAATATAGAATTCAATCTATAGCTCCATTTGAGAATTGTCTAAATCAAGGTTCACCAATATGGTGCCCCCAAGGACCACATGAGTAGCCTGCGGCACTGTTCTAAAAATAGCATTAGTCACCAGCATCAAACTTTTAATGTTATCCTGTTGCTTAAACGCATTTGCATTTATATAGCTTTGAAAATTACAATATCTAAAAAAAAAAAAACATTTAAACATGTTTTATATACATTACGTTTAGGTAATTTAGGTAAAAAAAATTTGTGCATCAAACTGGCAGCCCATCATATGGCTTTATATTGTAGTTAGGCCCATGCGATCAATAAGATAGTCATGGATTTAAATCCCAGAATTGCTAGTGGCACCCTTGAACAAGGTCCTGTCCTCACACACTGCTCCCTAGGCACCCTTTGTTGATGACAGCCCACAGCTTCATTTGGTAAATGAGTTAAAACTCACACTGTGTGCTGTGGTGTGCTCACACTTAAAGGGGCTACTTTACTTTTAAACATGTCCCTGCTTACAGGACATCTGCAAGGAATCATGGCAGGATAATATACAAAGGGTTGCTTTGTAATGAGATGGCCCATTTAATTTTATAGAGTTGTTTTATGGTTTGGTTTCATCAAAATATTACAGTAGTGTTTGTGTGCATGTTCTTGAGCTCTTATTTGGTTTCTCAGTCGTAGTTCAAGATGAAGCAATGTGCACAAGAACTGAATATCCAAGATATTCAATCCTTTTGTTGCAAGCAGAAAACTGAATGTAAATCTATACCCCCTTTGATCTGGGCAGATATAGAGAAAAATGGCAAAATGCAAGTTGTGTACAAAGTTAGAATCGGTACACAACTAATGGCAAGAGAGAAGAGAAAGACTGACTTCATTAAGGATTAATTCATCCTTGTAGCAGAAACCTATACATTGTTGCATTATCATTACGTAGGATTAACTGTGATAATATTCACAGACGTCCACGGGTCCTATCTGGGCCACTTGATTTCACTTGTGATATGACAAGCTACGAGAGGTCATGAGTTACTGTGATGTGGCACAAAGCAAAGGCTCTGAAACACAGCCAGCAAATTACTGCTTTTACAATATGGAGAAATCATGATACAGCGAAACATAATATAACTTATTTTCTTGATATGTTCATTTGTTCATTCATTAATTTTCTGTAACTGCTTAATCCTTACTAAGGTCGCAGGTACCCGGAGGTCAATGGGTGCAAGGCAAGGCCACACCCTGGGTGGGGCAGAATTGCTATGTGTCTTCAGTTTTGTCTTCAGTTTTGTATTCTGGATATATTACAAAATCACACACATGTACTGCTGGAAATACAACCAAACCAAACTCACAGACTGTTAATCTGATTATTTCTTCCTGGTTGGCAAGACCATCGTAGTAATACAGGTCAAAATCTCTGGGGCTCCACGGGCTGGACGTCAGGTCATCACACAGTGAGAACAGCACACTGAAATGGCTTTCACTGCACACCACCCATATTGGAACCTTGGGGGTCTTCAGATATGAACCCACCTTAAGCAAAGCAGAAAAATCATGCTTAACGTGCTGCTTTTGTTTGATAGACATGCTTGGCATAGACCATAAAACACAAGAGTGGCAGAGATTATTCTTACCTTGCATATATTGTAATGCTCAAACAAAGAGAGTAATCCAATGTTGCAGCGCTGTTTGATCCCTTTCAGAAGGATAAAGTTACCATTCCCAGAATCCAGCTTCATTTCATCATTAAAGACGTTTGAAACTGCCTGCCCACAAAGCAACAGGTTTACCAATTCCTTAAAAAAATTAAATAACAAAAAAAAAATTAGGATATATTGACAGCTTAGAAAACATTCTCTGAACAATATATCTTCTCAGATGGACAAAAATGACCTAGAGCCCATTTACATCTGGATAAGCCATTTTTTATTTCAGGAACATACCTGCGTCGGGCTGGTCCACATAAAATGCAGGTGTAAACGCACCCTGACACAATCAAACCAGAGTTAAATCTAAATCCATTCCACCAATACTCCTCCCAACTCTGTGAATACACCTGTCCCTTGCCCTGCTCCCCCACTTTACAGAGATATTAAGCTTGATTCATGTCCAAAGCTAGTCACCATGAAGCCAGTTTGGTTATTCTTCCCAGATAATAAAAGATCCTTTTAATGCATATGGTTTACGAATGCAATGCCTAACACAAGAGGCTTAGACATCAATGTAAGCAAATGTAAGAACATGAATAACGACATGCAAATTTGTCAAGGGATTGACCGGCCAGCGATCGGAAATGGACAATTTTTGGACTGATCACTCGCACCTATTGCTGATTTCAAACTGATCTTGCTCATGCGCATTACTTGCAACACAGCCATGCACACGTTCAGGCTGTGTTCACGTGTACAATCAACAGAGATGTTTCTCATTTTGGGTGTGTGAGCACCCGCCATTCAAATCTGATTTCTTTACATTGAACAAAGAGGATTACATTTTTGCTCTCTGTAGCAAGTACCACACTTGGATGACAAAACACATTAATTTACTGGAAAATTTAGCTTGGATAGAAATGTGGTAGATGAAAAAAGAAAATTTCTGGTAACAAATCAGAAATGTTTTTGTTTACAAAAAAAATTGGCATTAATATTTAAATAGTGGCATTTTGTCAATATATGTTGCTAAGACAAAAAGGTGCCTTGTGATTATTTTTGTTCACTCACTAACATTGTACATTTAACACAGTACACGGTTGTATTTGCATTTTAATGAGATTTATTTGGGTTTATTTATTTGTTTGTTTAGTTATTTAAATTTGTAAAGAAAATTTGATATGACAATAAAGCTTTCTATTAAAGAAAATTGTGTATTTGCTGTAGAGCTTTCACTATCATATGTCACTATTATAAAAGTAAACAGGGAAATAACTACCTTACATTAAAAAAGGTAAAACAAAATTTTTTTTTTTGGTGTCGATATCGTTGACTACTTGCTGCAGCTCTAATTTTCTGTTATCTGGGGAAAAATCGGTATCGGAAAAATCAGGATCGGCTGATTACACTTACAAAATATTGGGAATCAGAATCGGCCAAGAAAATTGCAATCGGTGCATCCCAAAATTTTCCGTATACTTTATAAGCATTTAGATGCCACATTGCAATCTGATTTCAATCTGACTATTAAACTCAGCAATTAAGAGACTGATTCATTGAGACCAAAACTGAAAATGTCTTCCAAACACACATCAATCTAAATGGTCCTCTTCTTGTAAACATCAGCATAAGCAAATATAAGAATATGATGACCAGTATTCAAAATCGTGATTTTCAAGGCAGCAACCTAGTTTTGAATAAAACAGCAAAAAAAAACAAGCAGCAACACATGCCAGTGGTTGCTGTATATGAGCTGATTTTTCAGCAGATATTATGAGCATATCAAATACCGCAGAGCATCTGACTGACCAGAGACGCATTTTATTAAATAGAGTCTTTGAGACTGATTCTCTGATGGCAAAACTGCAACTGCTTTCCAAAAGACTATGTTACGTTTTGAGCTACACTCTCATTAGGTTGCCTCTCTTAAAAAACCTGTCCCATGTGATGCATCGAGAGAAACACTACTGAGGACTATACATGCATTGAACATCACAGACTTTACAGCAAAGACAGTGAAACAGTAATGTTAAATAAGAGAAGAGAAGAGGAGTTAATAACAGAATAAAGTCTGCTGATTCTGACCGAGCTTAATGCTTTGTTGAGACTCTGAAGCAACGGTTGTGGCCCGAGGCTTCTTAGAACCAATTAAGCTTCATGTTACCCAGGCCTCCTTTAAGTTCATCATTAGTTGGTCTTAATATCTCTGTATAATGTCAGTGGTCTTAATACATACTGAAAACATAAACCTTGAGAATAAAAATTCTTTCATTTTAAGCCAGAAGCTTGAGGACGCCTACATTTCCTTCGAAGTCTACATGGCCATTTACAGTAACACAAGTTAATGTGTAGCAGGTGTGTTTGGATGAAAACAATATCACATGTATAAATATGTAAAGATGTATAACACTATAGTAACAGTTATAAAAAGTTACTCAGTAACACACACAATTTATCCCCTTGTTTTAAAGTCTTGGGCTGGGTAATATTTAGATTAGTACCAACACTGACTGATACCTTTTTTGATACAGATTCCTGAACAATACTTTATTCCACAACTTCAAATTCATGTGGCTTAAACCAGACATGAGAGTGAGGTCCTAGAAACTGGTATTTCTATTGACCACTACAGATTACAGATTGATGAAAAGAACATACCCCATGTCATTTAGACAGCCAATCAACAATCTAAGTAGAAATCAAACAGCAGAAAATTTCAAGGCGTTCTTAAAATGTATGTCTCCATTTTCTTTTTGGAATGGTGAGCGTTCTCCAATAGAGATGCTGTGTTGGGGTTATCAGTGAGTTCAGCAGTTCTGAGAAGGACCAAAACACATAAGATTCATAAGTTAACCTGTGTGCAGTAGCCATGCGCACCGATGAGATTGGAGGTGGGTACATCCATGTCTCCTCTCACCCTGTAACACACAGGGAGAAAGAAATTACTCGACTGCCTTGAACCAAAAATGGGCCTATTGGAATTGTTAGAATTTGCGTAAAATTAATGGAACATTACATCCTAATTGTTCTGGAGAGGATGGCAGAGACAATGAGCAGGACGCAGCCATAGGGACCTGATTCGAACTGAACAGAGCAAAAAATAAACAGCTCAGGAAACAGGAAACAGACCGAACAAAAGTCATAACACAGCATAATTACTGACACTCTTTCTCAAATGAACAGAACACATGATGCTAATGTTGTGAGTATGCTGACTTGGAACACGTACTGTATTGTAAAAAACACGTCACTCACAGGCTGTAGATGAATGAAATTCATCAGATGACTTGTCATCGCAGGCTTACCTGTTGAATGTATTGTTCTAGTAGCAGTTTTAGGTCATCTAAACTCTCAACACTGACGCAGGTAATCTGCAGAGACAAGAAAGCTACTACTTTAGCTTTTACACATAAAAGGCAGTGTGCTGAGCTGCACAATGTGGACCAAATATCTGCCTTTACATTACAGCGGAGATGCCATAACACAGAACACTTGTCATGGATACCCTGGGCTTCTATTTTTTGACGGATTGTTTATTGAATCAAGTAAAACCTTTGACACATACACACAGATATTGCAAGTCTTTTAAAGGTGAATATCACAATATTGATTACCAAATGATATAGTCATATGCAAAAAATTCTGCACAATCAATTTCCATATTTACTTGACTATAAGTAAAAATACGTATCTTTTGAAAGGAACCTACCCAAAGTTGGCATTAGTGCACAATTTTTTTTTCCACGGGCTGCATTTGATGTTTTGTGTACTTTCTCTAATGTTTAATTCTTAATACATAAACAAAGCCTATACAATATTTGGTGAAACAGACATGATGCAATCCAATAGGGCTGAACGGTTTTGAGGCATTTAAAGAAAATTCTTATTTATTCAGGTGTTATCTCAAAAGAAATATGTTTAACGTGTTAAATTAATGAATCCATCAATTAATTGTCAAACTGTTTTAATTTTAAGTTTTGTTGAAAGCTTAACTCCAGCTAAATTAGGCACAATCAGGTTTCAAATCACTGAAAAGCTAAACAGATCCAAATTTATCTACATCATGTTCTACCAACATTCATATAAATTATGCAGGTCATGTGGAACGTCAAGTTGCTGTGCACCACTGTGCAGAAAAGGCTTTTATTTAATATCATGTTTTACTTTCCCCTCCATGTGTCATCGAATGAAACACTATGCTAGCTCAGATCCTACTATAGTGTTTCACTCAGAAATGGTATTTACTATGTTTCACATTTCATTTAAATAAAGAAAAAAAATCAGCCTTGTCATTCATGGCCTACAAAATGTCTGATTTTATGTGAACACAGCCTGTGACATGGGGGCATAACCCCTAGACCCTCTGAGGCCCATATTAACTTTGTTCTGCTATTGGTTTTATTCAGACACCAGAAAGTGTAATTCTTCCAAACTGTAGACAATGGGTCTCTGGGCACTGATATCAGGACAAGAGAAAATTTTCTAGACAAGCAGTTTATTGTGATAATGTCTAACACATGAATACACTATGAGTTTCGTGGACCCTGTGCCTTTTCTCACTTTATGGACAAAAATCAGCTTTAGATCTAATAATTTATTCTACTAGATAAATTGTTTTAGTTTTTTTTACCATCTCGAAGATCCCACCGGATCTGTAGTGGCCCACTGGTGTGAAAAGACTTCTGCCTGAGTTTCTGTAGAGAGACCACATAAAGGTAAGTAGCTGAAACCATACAGCACTAGAGTCTCTTAGTAAATAATTCATGCGTTTACATGGCAACTGTGGCTTTCTTCCTGTCTCCGGCTCTCCACAGAATTTCTGCCACGGCATCGTTCAGGCACTTCGTCCTTACAGCATCTGAAACCTGCAGCCTCCTGATGAAATATAATAACATTTGATTTAAAAACATATCCTGTAGTGACGCTATCAGTTGCTGAGATTAAATTTTACAGACTGAAAATATACCTTAGCCATAAACACTGGCCAGTTTATGAACACCAATCCAATCAAATCCAAACAAGAGTGAAATAACCCAATGCTGCAGATGTAGGAAATTTCATCTAAATGACGCAAGAAGATCCAAATAACATGAAAAAGGAAAATGATTGATGCTTGACAGTGCTTACTCAGACACAGAGTCACTGCTGGTTTTTTCAAACAGAAGTTTCTGGAGAACAGTGGCCTGGACAGCAGCAAGCACACCACAAGGCCCTCCCTGGTTAAAAAGCACATTCGCTTACATACACATCATGGCACACTTTCTTTCCAGTCTTGTATTTTTACTGATATACAACAGTTAATAATCTTTTACTGTTGAAACTTGAATGTTTACTTCAATTGTGTTATCTTAAACTTCCATATCCAACATCAACTTTTATTTAAAAAAAGGTTATTACTTGATATAGGTCCTTTAATGTGTTATCATTCATGCATGAAAAATGTGAATAAATGCTATCTGCACTAGCTCATACTAGACTAGAAGAGGCACCCAGAACCCCTGGTCTCACATTTACTGCTTTCTTAAGTTTTTGTTCTAATTAGTCAATTCTTACAGGGCAGTTAATACCTTCTTCTGCACAATCCCATATCTCAGACCAGGTGTTTCTGAAAATGTGAAACTCTGGCGCTTCCACTCTTCACTGAAACACATGAGGGGAGAGCCGAAAATGATCTCCTTCAGGGCCTGGAATAAATTGTTTGGTAATTGTTATTAAGGAACAGAACATGATAAAACTAATTGTAAGAACCTAAATGAACGCATCCAAATTGCGAACACTTCTAGTAACTCAATAACTTTAAGTCAATATCATTAATTAGTTGAGAGTTCACCATATTAGCAAATTCTTTACAATTAATCTGCTCTTACAGTAGCTGTTTGTTGATCCATGGGATGTTTGTCCAGATTGGGAGGAGGTAAAGAGTTGACTGGTACAGCAGAAAGATGACGCAAGTCCTCCTCATCATCAAGGTCATCTGCACAGCAAAACAAACCAATGTGATCAGAAATGTTCATTAGTATGAAAAAGCAGGATCTCATGCAAACTACATTCATGGAAGCAACTAGTTCCAAGCAAGCTTAACAAGTCATCTGATTGGGGCTACAATACGAATTTTTTGTCAGTCTTTGATTCACTAAATATGGAGCACATCACCAAAAAGCACAATATCAAAGGCGATATTACAGATGTTATTCTGTTCAGTTGGATATGGACCATGGTATGAATTGCAGTCTGTGGGACATTAAAGGAGTACTACCAAGAACCATTCCAGCCATGTGGAGACCATCCAGACTTGGACTGCTCTCTGATTTGTTCCTGTGCAGGAAACAGCAAAATCGTATAATCAAGGAAATGGGTTAACACAGCTTAAAACATGCACAAGTACATAGAAGTCATGACTTCTTGGCCCAGGCAATAAAATCACAATAATTATTTACCATTGCGGAGTCCAAAATGATGGAATAAGCATCCTATACTAGTTTCAGTCATATAAATGACACATTCTGCCTGTATGTAACATAAGAAATTAAGTGCACAATTTATGGGCCATTGGCCTGGAAAAACAAATGGTTATCTGTCTCCCTCATATGCATTTGAGAGACAATGTGGGAAAACCAGGTAGAAAATTGGCCGAGATGTTGTTAGTATGCTTGGGCGGTATCCAAATTTTGATACCGTCACACCTCCTCACTAGTGTACCTCGGTATACGGTATTACCGTGAATAATAAACAATTGTAACAAATGTAGACCCGACTATGCCACCCAGTGGACAACAAGGGCAGTGGGACCCAAAAACAAACAGAATTTGTACACCTGGTTGGTTCGTTTTGGAAGAAGCAGGACAAAATACATCCTTTTAAGAAAACTTTATTAATGCAAATTAGACGAAATAGAAAAAAACTCTAAAACCAAAAATTCAATAAAGCCCACAAATTGCATAAAACCGGTCAAGAGTCTCGGGTTAAAATTCTAAAAAAAAAAAAACCCAGAAATGCTGGCTGGAACTGAAGATTCATGTGCACACTTCTCCTCAACCTGCGACTGGCACTGTTAGCCAAACTCCTCGTCTGCTTCTCACGCGTCCGTTCCGCCTCCACGACCCGCTCCCTTACTGCTCATTACGGCTTAAACAAAAATCTGGCAGTACAACTGCCTCGCTCCGGGCTCCACAACTCTTGCGATTGACGGCTTTAGTGTTTCCAGCCTTCGAGCACGCGAACACACAGTCCACTCGTGCAGCTCCAGCCTCCACGACCCGCTCCTTTACAGGGGGAGAGCAGTCCAGCTCACCACGGCATCCCCTGGCTCCATCTTGGTGCAGGCTTCCAGTCCAGCCCCGCACACACTGGTGCCGCCATGTTTTAAAATCCAAATCCCGCCCCTAACCATCGCCGATTGGTCAAAACCACACAGAGTTAATGCAGGCTTCTCATGCCATTTGTGGGTCGGACAGTCATTCGGCTTGCCAAAGGACGGAGTGTATTGTTTTTACGACGGTATAACGTATCGAAACTGATACCGTTGTTATTTTTAGATCCCGCGGTATACCATATTTCCGTATTACCGCCCAAGCCTAATTGTGAGTGTGGCTTACTATGTTCTTTGCCCAATTTCTTGGGCATAAATTTGTATGAGTTATCGGGAGACATTCTTTACCACTAGCACCAGACACAGTGGCTATACTGCATTCGATACTGCACATTTTCTCATTTCATATCAGGGCACATATGAGCTTTATCTGTGCTTGTAGGTGTCACATCTGTATATGTAAACTGATACAAACTTACCTGTGAAATTTGACACTCTGCAGTCCTTCATTGCTGCCAACACCTTCACTGTTTGAAGTGACCGACACACTGCTATCTCTCTCAAAAAGGCTAATTCCATTTGGTTTGTTCTGTCTAGCATCCACATGGCTGCTTTGACTCATCCAGCGCATTCCATCTGAAACACCTTCGGACTTAGTTAAACATGAAGACCCTGCTGTCTTTCGGGTGGGACGTCTCCTACTGTTTTCCTATAAAAAGTCATCATAATGAAAAAAACTTTTTATAAGAGAACCAAGCGAATCATTAAAAAAACATATACTGTTAAGTTTCTTCCTGTACATTCTCAGGCTTATTACATTGTAATTTCAACAGAATCATTGTGTGGCACATAGAACCCTCTTCTAAAATATATTTGCCAAAAGGACAAGTATCACACCTATATAAAATTGTTGGAAGCCGTTTCCAAAACCAGCACTTAAATACTGAGTGACACCCCCAACTGGCCACTGGAGCTCCTCCACAACAAATGCTCGTCATTGAACATAGAAATCTTACAATAAAACATTGCTTCCAGAGGCAATTTTGAATAATTTAAGGAGTGATGAGAAGAGGACAATTTTATGCACTACACATTTTAACAATCAGCAGCCATGCTTTGTGAGTTTAAGCTCTTTTAGCTCTCGGATGGGATGCTTCCATTTCACCATAGCAGAACTTACATTTGGCTGGGACAGATCTAGCATGTCAGAAATTTTGCAAACTGAATTGAGGGAAAGGTGGCCTTTTGCTTTTCAGAATGACCCATACTAGTGCCAGTGTTTCTCTATGAAGATTGCCTGGCTTGATTTTATAAACCTGTTAGAAACTGGTGTCGCTGAAACACCTGAAGTCAATAATTAGGAAAGGTGTCCACAAACTTTGACATATAGTATACAACAGATATTCCATCACAGAAAAGAACCATTTAACCCAGCAAATAATTATTTATGCATTCAAATGGCTCTGTATAATGACTGCCTTCATTTAATAAAGAACGACTTTTCAGAGGTGTGGAAAAGTACAGTAGAAGTTTGGAAACAACAAGTGGGCCAGGTTAAAAATGAACAAAAAGGCACACTAGACACTACAATAATTACTGTACACTGAACACTAATTTCCATAGGATTATGTTACAAATATGGATAAGCGATCATGAATTAAACAATATTTTGCTGATGGTCTGACATACGCATTCATAAAAGGGTACCTGGGAGGTAGTAATGGGGCCAGCCATTATGCCTTTCCTCATTCTGCTGCTCCTGCTCCCCTGGCCATCCACATTATTGTTTTTCTTATCAGAACCTAATCCTACTTTAGTTGACATAAACAGAACATCCAGGCTGGAGGATGTCTGTAATCTATTTCTGTCACTCTCTGGTGAAGGATTCTCGGCTGCAGATGGTGCTTTAGGGTGGGACACATCACTGCTGCTCTCAGACAAACTACAGAAACAGTCAAAAAAGATCAGGGCAGCATTAGCAAAAAGACTGTAAAATGCTAAGATAATGTAATGAAAATGAAAAAATATATTTTTGGTTTTTGGTTGGATTAAGGCTTAATTTGTTTAATTTTTTGTCTCAATATTGACAGATACTTCTTTTCTAATATATTGTCCTTCCTTAAGTCAAACACTACCCAATGATGAGAGCAGTCAATCTTTGTATGCTATTAGCTCCAAACAAAAAGTCCATAAATATGTCATGTTGTATTTAAAAAGTTATAAAATGGTTACATGTCTGTAGAATTTGTTCTACTGTTAACCACCGTGTTAAGCAAGAGTAAGATATTAATATACCGAACACGCAGGGGTTGACATAATATTTTTGCTCTAGTACTCGCCCCTAGAACCACTTGGGTTGACTTTCTGAGTTCAGCCCGTTTCTGTACTTGTTTTCACGGCTGTCAAGTGAGAAAAAGTGGTCTCGCTCAGTTACATGGAATTAATCGGTGAGATCGTTTTAATTGCATGTCACTCAGCTGGGGATTTTCCTCACAGCATGTCAGACAGAACTCAAACCTCGACTGTAACCCAGCATTGCACAGGATCTCCAAAGGTTTATCCTGAACCACAGAGACAGATCAATCTTCTTTGGACTGGTAAATGGGCCGTTGATGCAGTAAAGGAAGAGCTGAGATCAGACCTGCTTTGACTTCATTTTGTGTGGTTCAGAAGAGAGGCTCCACGGACTGGCAGGAACCATATTTTAACACTTCATTATTTTTTTCTTTTTAAGGTTTTCCTTTCCTAAGTGGTGGTATTTAGAGATCCAGTAGGAAGTGACTCAAATTAGGTACGCATTTGCACTGTGAATACTGAAAACTGCCAAGCATTTGTATACCACATACGTCAATTCTTACTTGCGTATCACCTATTTCAATCCCTGCTAATAAACATTTTAATTTAATTTTCTACTGACCTCAGATCAGTCAGTCAGCCAAGCTAAGTTTGGATGTAGGGTTCTGCTACACATTGACATTATGTTCATTTTTATAGGGCAAATCAATTCAACATATATGAGTCTGCATCACCTTAATGAAGAGCTGGATGCAGTTTGAGAAATGAGAATGCATCAACATAAACAATCTGGGTTACCACTAAATTCTAGTATTTGTTAGAAGCATCAGGTCCAGTTTTGAACCAAGCAAAAATTATACACCAAATGTTTTGGCTGACCAGTTACGTTTGGGACAGAGGTAAAATTTGTGTAAATGCAACTATGAGGTATCTGACCACACTTTAAATTTCAATATTGCCAACACATTTTGGCATGCTGGTTCTTATGTACGTTATATTTTATGTTTTGGTGCTGGTGCAATGGTTTCTGTTTAAAATTTTAAACGGTGCAGATACCCACCAGATATTCACTTGCTGATTCCTGAAATCCTTGTTTCTCAACATGTGTAGGGCATCATTCACAGAGGATGTTGAACTAGGTTTTGGTTGGCATCCGCTTGCATCTTCATTCTTTTTCATGCGCTCGTTAACCATTAACTCCAGCATCGATTTCAGTGGGTGTTCTTCGGACTAAGCAAAACAAATACAATACTCTTTGTATTCTTTGTTATTTTCTATATACCCAACCTCATCACAACAAATCAGTTCTTACCTTATTCTTTTTATAAAGGCTCTCCAAGTGAAGGACTCTGCGCAAATCAGACCGGTTGTTAATGCTGGAATTGGTTCGTGGCAACTCTTCGTCCATACAAGCTATTGTTTCCTTCAAACCCTACAAAATTTTGTTTGTATTTTTAATCAGCATGCACATACAACCAATGTTAACATTTGCTTAAAATACACATATTATTAAATAGTTAAAAGTTCGATTGATCTTATAATCCTAATAAGGGAAAAGTTGTCAAGTACATGCGTACACAGTAAGCAGGATTACTCTAACAGCATTTTATTTTGATTGTAAAAACATAATTTCAATTCATCAAGCAGATGAATCATCAACACGATATTTAACAATCTAAGTTAGGCATTCACCTTAATGTTACGTTTATGTTAATTCTACTACTATTGAATTGCAGAATGAATGTCCTCTGTAATACAATGTTTAATTAAAACAAAACCAGCGGACATGGGTTTAATCAACTCAGATCATGCACAGAGAGAGAGATAGGAGGAGAGAGGGAGGGGTAAGAGACCTAATGGAGAGAGAGAGAGAGAGAGAGAGAGAGAGAGAGAGAGAGAGAGAGAGAGAGAGAGAGAGAGAAAAAAAAAAAAAAAA